>JASDQU010097752.1:7031-17218 GCA_032191745.1 Picea mariana | reverse complement strand
GGGTGTTGACATCGTTGCGATGTTAAGTAGTGAGGATGATCACATCCTCAATCCTATTTAGTATTCATATGCAGGGATGGACTAGTGGGGGTGTGATAACATCTTATTTACAGTAACCAAAACACTAGACTAGAGAAGTAAGATTATCTCGGTGTTTTAATTATTCTAGTTGCATAAGTTCTCTGTTGTATTTAATGCACATGATATTGATTATAATGTTTTTTAAAATTGTCTAATTGTTGTTTAGTACTTTGTAGGTATTGGCTTGTATGTTGGTGAGGACCTCCTCCCCACCCCGACATAGAGATGGTCGAGGTCGATGAGCCACCCAAGAGTGCATGCCTGACACACACTAGATTCGATTGGATCTTCAATTATGTTGTGAAGTTGTATATCGATTATGTACTTTGATGACTAGCTACAGAATCCAACTAGTTTGACTTAGAGTGATCTCACATGATCTTGAGCTTATGGGTATCTATGCAAGCCTTCCTTGAGAAATGAGATTGTTGATATGTCATATTTTTGGTATTCCAGTCCTAGTCAAAAGGGCAAGGGCTAAGGAGCAACGAGCTATGATATGTGCTTGTCCATCATCTTCATCTTCTATGTATTTAGATGATGAGATGTCTCCTCCTCCTCCACTAGATGCTCCTACTACTCCACCCATTGATCCACCCATTGATGCACCCATAAATGCACCCACTAATCCACCTACTACACCACCTATTGTGCCCATTGATCCACATATTGATCTTATAAACATGATGTTATTGACTCATTTAGATCTTGGAGATATCTATCAATATGTAGTGTCATTCTTATGTGGCGTAGCTATTGTGCCTTTGGCTATGGTGTTGGGCCTAGCAATAGTTGACAGATATATTCATTCCTGTGATGTATATTGATTATTGACATGTATATTTGACATATATATTGATTATGATGTAATCATTTAACTACATGCATACATATCCATGTATACTTTGTTCCTTTGAAAATAGATCCCAAAGAAATCCTTGGGTACTTCCCCTCATTTCAAAGATGGTACCCGGTGTAAAGAAAGTCGCATAGACTTAGTGCACATGACCCAGAGGGGATATCAAGTGAGGCCCACATATATCAAGTACATTAGTGAGCTCAAGAATTACAACAATAAAGCCTGTTGAATCTCGAGTAATCACACTTAAATTATTGACCAAAGGAATCATAGACTTGTGGAGTACTATGCAAAGTTTATGCAATCTTCAAGTGTAGATAAGAGCTATGGAATGAAATATGTATTTTGTTCTTTTAAAGAATAAAAATTGTATGAGTTTTATGTAGCGACCTACAATAGAGAGCTAGAACTTTGTAGTGGAAGTCTTTTAGGCATAATATGCCTTATGGTTTACTAGCTAGAGCTATAGAACCACATAGTTCCCTAAAAAACAAATCAATGTTGTTGAAAGTAAAGTGAGATGTAAAAAATATTCAATACTATGGAAATGAAATAGATACTAAAAGATAAATTCAATGCTGGAAAGTAAACTTTCTCTATAGTGCGGTGAATCACAACGACAAATCCCCTACCAACCATATGTTTATGGTATGCTGAAAAAGGAATCAATCACATTACCTAAAACATTATAGCTATAGAGATGAAAACACCCACACCACAAATTACACATGCAATGCAATTCAAATATGAAGGTTCATTCGCCAACAACCTCTCAAAGTGGGCCTTGCCTAAGGAAGATTGGTAAATCCCTTCTTTACAACTTGAAACAACTCATAAGAATGGTAATCTTTATTTCATCAAAAACTTCAAGGTTACAAACTCTATTTTGTAGCTCTCTAACCCTAGCTACAAGCAATCTTGAAAACCTATTGCATATGAGCATACTTATACTAAGAGAGCCTTGGATTAATGTTGAGGAATTCCAGGCTATGCATTACAGTCTTACCCCTAAATTTGACATTTTCCTCCTTAGTAGTTAAAGTGTTTTGTTGAGGACTGATATCCTAGGGTGCATGATCCTTCTTTAGCATGGAAACAAGTGATACATTGGAGAGTTCATTGCACCACTCTTCCTCTTGTTCTACTGCATTAAATGGGTTTCCGTGGAGTGTGTGGCCATCTCCCTCATTCTCGGACTGGAACAAGTGGTATGTTGGAGAATCCATGGTGCCACTCTTCTCCCTGGTTTGCTACTTTAAATGGGTCGTTGCAAAGTGCTTGGTCATCTCCTCCCTTCTCATGTTGTATCATCGTGGATCACACCTCCGTAGCCCTAATTATTTCCTTGTTCAGATTGCTAGGGAAAGTCAATTGATGCCTAATTCTATATTAGAGAAGTGTTTCTTCCCTCATCGCATTGATGGGTATGTATTGGCTGCAGACTTGGAAGGAAAAATGGTCATCGCTTGTCCTTTCCCATGGTTGTAGCTAGGATAGGAATCAAAGGAAAAACCAAGGCTGAAAAATAAACAAAATAACTTTTTTCCACAATCATAGGGGTTAAAGCTATGGAAAGTGGATCATAAACAAGCACATCATACTTGTTGGCAATAGGAAAACTCAAGCATTCTCACACAACAATCTCATAAAATGTGACCAAAATAAATCATTGCTAACTATTAATCAACACATTGTCATTAGCTATAGAATTGGTCAGCTAAGTAGATACTAGGTTGAATAATGGATAAAATGCAAGGTTATGGGGGTAATTAGTTATATAAAAAGGATTACAACGAGCCAATTCAGGAGCCCATTAAACCCCTTGACTTAGAGGTTTCCATGACCTCATGCAAAAAAAAAAAAAAAGGGAGAGAACGAAAGTCAAGGTTGTCTGTTGACTAATGATTAGTTAGCAAATTCATCATCCTTCTACTTTGGTTCTACTTTCTTTGTCGTTGTTCCTGATTCTACTTTAATTTTTGTTGCTACTGATTCTACCTCTTTTGCTGCAATTGTTGCTTCTACTTCAATTTATGTTACTGTTGATTCTTACTTGAGTACCGATGACTTTGTTTTCGGTATTATAGCTAATGATGAATCTATTTTTACCATTGTTATAGATGATTTTTCTTTTACTGCTAGAGACTTTGTTTTAATAGTCGAGGGTTCTACTTTTGCTACTGAGGACCCTAGAATATTACTCATTCTTAGTGAGTAGAGCACAAGTTGTGCCTATAAAGCTATGCCCTCCTCCATAGCCTTTTGTGCAACATAACATTTAGTTCTAAGATCGTAAGTCATCGAGTAGGTCTCTTCCTCCTTTGCGTGATATCTTGAAAACTTTACAACTCCTTCCATGTTGCCTTTTTAGTGTCAATGTCTAGTTCACTTGACCTCTTGAAGTAAGGAATCACGTGCAATAAGAGGAATAACCCATATTTCAGTCATATCCAGTTGGAGGTGATCCTCCTAAGGCATTCAATGTATATACCAGCTCTAGGAAGATTTGTCCTTAGTCCCAACAATGATTGTGGTTCTCTCTATTGTAGTTCCTTTGTCAATGTTTTCCATCTTATCTCTACATGCCTAAATACCTCCTCTTTGGAAGTGTTGATAAGTCTACTACACTATGTTGCAAATTTTAACTATCTCTTCTTGAACACTGGATGGGCAAGTGGATCTGCTATTATTTGAATGTAATTTTTTCATACTTCATTGGATCTAGCCCCTTCTCTCATTTGTAGTTTTGCCTCCATATACTCAACTTTATAGCATTTTGTTACTATAAATCTTGTGTTCTTGTTCTGCAACCAAGACATAAATGTTGTTGGTAGCATGTCTCCAACATAAGGATTTGGTAACCATCTCAACGTCCACTGTGGAACACAATTGTGCAAATAAATCTTGAAAAGGAGATTTCTCCTCTCTCGAGTAATTTCAAAGTATAACTCACAAAATTTCCAAGGGTTTTGGAAATCTATTTTGATTTGTGAAACACAACATTCAATTTGCAACTTGTGCCATGGCTCCTTTAAATACAATGCATAGACCCTTGCAGGTGGTTTACAAGCTAGCATCTCATTAGCATGCTCAACAATTTTCTCTCACACACCTATCAATCTGACAATCTCCTCATCCTTCATACGGGTATAAACTTAGCCATGAAGACGAGTATAAACTTAGACAATCCTAGAAACCTATCATTCATCGCATCAGACAATCAAACTAAACTTTCTTATGGCTTTCATGTACCACCTTTCCCTCATCCGTTCCCGCGCAACCACCCCCCACCTTTGTCAGAAATTCTCGTCATTCCAATCTCTAATCAATAATTTTTATCTTCCTAAATCCATAATTTTCAATCTAATCATCACAAATCCATTATTTTCAATTATTCTTATTCCTAGCCTCTAATTAATTATAATTATTATGTAATTATATTTTAATTAGTATTAATTATATAATTATTAGTTAATAATTATTATTAACTAACCATTCTTTTAAATTTATTATTCAACTTTTCATCTATTCACACGTTCCCTTCTTTAACCGATTTTCTACTTTCCTAAATCATTTAATTTTTAATTTTTTTTTTTTGTCCTCAAACCTAACCTCTAACTAATTCCAATAATTAATTACTCTTAATTATATTATTATTCAACAATTATTATTGATTAACTATCATCTTAGTTTGTAATTCGACCTTTTATACATTAATTAATGATAACAAAATAACTCTAATTTTCAATTATATTTCAATTCCTAGCCTCTAACTAATTTCAATTAATTAATTATTATTAACTATATTGTTATTTAATAATTATTATCTATATCTATATATATATATATATATATATATATATATATATATATATATATATATATATATATATATATATATATTACAAAAGTTGAATTTTTTTATATATATAAAAATGCACGACCGAAGTCACATAGTACAAAAAAAGGGTGCTGGTAAAGGGGACCAACTACAAGGATTTATGAAAGCTTACTACAAGGAATTGTCCACAAAATCTACTGTTGAAAGCTAGAATAACATGTTGTTCTAGATATATTTAACACTCGGAGTTAACTAGACATATCGCCATTTTTACAAATTTTTGAAAAATTGTCTGCATTTCTTACTGACTCTTTTCCTTGGGGCCTCGTTCTTCTTCTGGTGGAGTTTCCAGGGCAATGTTCAGGTCTGGTAGGACTGGGTTGACTCTGCTCCCACACTCCTTGCTCTGGCTTTGCTCTGGGGAATTATGAGCTCTGGTTCCATGCAATTCTTCAATTCTTCCACCTTGCCTTCTTAGGATATTGACCTCATCTTGGAGCTGGTTGATCAGAGATCGATGTTGCGACAAGGTTTCCATCGTGAAGTTTAAAGTGGAGATGTGAGAATCCAACCTTAGGGCAAGTTGTTGGGTGGTGAAGAAATTGTCTTCCACCATCTCCTCCTTTTGTTTTTCCTGTCCTGGACGTTGATCCATTATAGCGATTACTCTGGCTGTTGAGTCTTTCCTGAGTTTGCTGGTGAGGTCTACGTCTATGTTGTCGATGTTGCTACCTGGGTAAGTGTCTTGAGTGAATCACTAGCCTCTTGAAGTTCCTATTGGTATGTTGTCAATGGTCACTTCTCTCTGTGCTGAATTGATGCTTAGACTACCCAGTTCAAGTAGGAGCTTGTTCCTTTTTCCACATCCAATTTCGCCTCTGTAGCGATCTCTGTTATGTCCTTTGAATGAGTCGATGTTTTTGTAGCACTCTAGAGCCTTGATACTTACCTCTTCCTTTTCTACGCCATCATACCTGCTTTAGCTGCTCTCTAAATTCTGGCTTGCATTTATGGTGAGTATCCCTTCGCCAGACAGACTAATTATTCCCAAAAACTTCCTGTAGAGGCAAAGACAATGTATCGGGCTTTGCCCATCCTGAGTTCCCCTTATGGCTGCAATCCTTGAACGTGCAGGAGTGTGGAAGTGACTCTCAAGTGGGGAGGTGGCATGCTCTACCAACATCTGCATGTTGTGGAGCCTTGCTTCAATCTCTTCACGATCCGTTATCTCCTGCGACATTAATGGAGAGGTGAGGGGAAAGGAGAAAGTGCAGGGTGGGAGTGACATTAGTTGCAGGTCCCCACGGGGAGTGATTATTATTTAATAATTATTATTGATTAACTATATTATTATTTAATAATAATTATTGATTAACTATTCTCTTAGCTTTAAAATTTCACCTTTTGTATATATTTTTATCTTATTAATAATAACAAAATAACTCTCTTTTTTCACAACGGTTAATTTATAATGGCTATGTCTATCCTTTACCCTAACAATCATATTATCTTCACCTTTATAGACCCCGTACCCTGACAATCTTTTCATACTTATTACTTCAACAATCCCTTGTAACACCCTTGTTTCCCCCAGATTGTAATTATTATCATGCTAAGGCATGTGGATAGTGTAAATGTATTATTGTTTGAGTTGCCAATAACTGACAGTGGGGGTGAAGCCTTGAAAGTAATGGTCATGATATCACTAGAGGAAAGACTGTGAAAACTATAAGAGAGGGTTCATTATATCAAATAACCCCAAATTTCCCTAGATGGGGATAATAAATCTCCTTCAGATCCCAAGGAGAGAAACCAGTTAATGAAGAAAGGACCAGTGGTTGAATTATCAACCACTCCCATGAATGGGAGCATGGTCTAACTGCAGAATGTTAGCTCGAAGTACCACTGGGTATGATAGACCAAGCTGACCCAAGTTCCCTTCGGACAGAAGGAACAGGATGGGTTGAGAACCATCCTGTGGAAAATATATGATAAAAATTGGTAAGGAGAATGTGTGAAGCTGTCCAGCAGATGATGAACAAAAGGCCACGAGCTTGATGTTAAGTGAGAATCTTATAAACCTCGCCCAAGGCCATGACAAAGAAAGAAATCTCTGAAAGTTGCAGAGAAGAGAACCCGAGCAGAAGCTGAAACATAGAAAGAATCCTTGAGAATCGTGAGAGTTCTCTGGTGATATCATGGCTTGGAACGGGGGTGGCCAAAGTGCTAAGAATGAATGCCTCTGAGCCTATGGTCGAATGGAAGGACAAACACCAACAATCAGTTATTTGGCTACCACCTGTAATAGATAAGTAATCACATATCTTGTGTATTTAAGCGGTACCGTGAATTAAAGTTGGATATCCTATGAATGTTGCAGGGATGGATATGTTTGCTTAATGATTTATACTGTACCCTTTTTGTGTATGCTTGATTGTGTAATTAGGCAAGTAGGAAATTGTATGAATTGGACGCGTTTTTATACTCGTAAGTGCTTGCGTCCTGTGGTGGCTTAAGCCAGAGCCACGAACTGCGAGTTCGTCGATCGTGGGCATAATTTCATGTACGCATGTCAACCCTCCTAGTCGTTCTGAGTCCCTTGGAGGATGGAGTTTGTTTAGCTCAAGAGAGGTAGTGCAGATATGCACATGCTCTCTGCGAGGCAAGCAGAGACCGAGAACCACTTAAGTTCTAGACTTGATGAAGGAGCGCAAGAGTTGTGCGAAAGACCCTTCTAAGTGTTAAGTTAAGGAGAAAGAGCACAATGCTCTTAAATCCTTCATAAATGACGAAGCTCGGGAAGTATAGCGAGATTCAAGTATCGAAAGGGAATATCCTTTCGTTTGGAAGACGAATGGATGAGACCTTTGGGGAGGATCCAAGGTCTATCATGACTGCTAGATTGGAAGAAGGAGTGCAAGCGTTAATGCCTTGACTCCTTCAGTCTTTGCAAGATTGACAAATCTTGGTAATCATCGTGAAGGGGATGGATCCTTTGAAACCCAAAGTTGGGATGTGATCTAGACCATAGATCCAAGGATCTTTCGGGACCCACCTTGACCGTCGGATCTGTCAGTTCAGAGTTTGCGCAATGGGAGAATCGCGCGTTGGTGCGACTAAACCTCCAAAATCCGAAGTTGCGATGTGATCTAGACCGTAGATCCAAGGATCTATCGAGACCCACCTTGACCGTCGAATCTGTGAGTGCGAAGTTTGTGTGACGGGAGAATCACGCGTTGGTGCGATTAAACTTTTGAAACCCGAAGTTGCGATGTGATCTGGACAGTTGGATCGAGGAAGGTCGTGGACCGTCGATCCGACACGAGTAGATTAAAGAAAGGAGTACATGGGAATTTTAAATTCCCTAAGGACCAACCTCAGAAGAGACTAACGCTTTTCAGATGCTCGAATGAGGTCCAAGAGGCGACCTTGTTTCAAGTGCGTAAGCTCAGGAGGGAAAACAAAAGTCGAGACCCATACATTAGGGCTTGTTGGAAGTAAATCGAAGGTTGAGACCTTTGAAACATCTAAAATCTTCCAAGTCAAGAAAGAAATCAAAAGCTCAGGAGGAGGAGCAACAGTGACCGTTAGATCGAGCACTGTGAAAGATCTGGACCGTTGGGATCCACGTCTAGACAATTGGAAGAGCGCGCAGGAGGAGAACAGATCTAGGTCATCATATTTGAGCATGAGGACCAACAGTCATTGGATCTCAAGGAAAGTGCACGAGGCCTAACCCTTTGAAAGTGCACAGGAGAGTGGACTTGTGAAGTCCCGAAGTTATGAAGTCAATCAAAACCATCCATCATTAGGGTTGATACGTGGCGTAAGATCCACAACTTCGGAGGGTTGTGGACAAGGAGGAGGACGAACAACCGAAGCAAATCCTGGCCATTGATTGCAGGGGGTATACGTGTCAAGAGATCGTATATTTCGGGTAAATGCACTTCGGAAGGAAATGAGTGCGTAGAAGCTTGAAACTCTCGAAAGCCGAAGAGCTGAAGTAGATCCTGTCCATTGGCCGACAGGAGATACGTGTCGATAGATCAGAGAGTTTGGGGAAAACTACTTCAGAGGTTTCTAAGTGAGGAGTGAGACAAACTCCCGAAGCCTCGAAAGTTGAAGAGCCGAAGAGCCGAAGCGCCATAGAGCCGAAGAGCCGAAGGTCTTTGGACCGTTAGATCTAGAGAGACACGTGGTGATAGATCACAAGCTTTGGGTAAATTACATTGGAGTTTTAGTTAAGAATTGAGATTCTCGAACCCCGAAGTGAATCTGGACAGCCAGATCCAGAGGGACGCGTGGCGATAGATCATGGACTCTGGAGAAATTTGTTCGAGAGTTTTCAGTTGAGATTTGAGACTCCTGAAGTTTGGAGAGTCGGAGAGTCAAAGTAAATCTCAACCATCATATCATTCGAAGTAGATCTCAGTCGTCAGACCGTCTGAAGTAAATCTCAAGCGTCGGATCATCCGAGGTGAATCTGGACCGTTTGATCCAGAAGAGACGTGACGTAGATCGGTGGACTTCGGGTAAAGTCCCAAAGTAATTCATAGCCATCAGATCAAGAGGACAGGTGGCATAAATCTATAGATTTCAGGTAAAGACCCAAAGCAAGCCTCAACCATCCGATTCAAGTGGACATGCGACAAAAATCCGCTTACTTCGAGGGGAAGTGAAGTTTAAGATTTGAGATCTCAGAAGTCCGGAGACCCAAAGGAAATCTTAACCGTTGATCAAGCAAAGGGGCCGCAGGACCGTTGATCTAGTTGAAAGGTCAAACCCCCGACGTAGAGGCAAAGCCATTGATTGAGAAGGACAGGTGTCTGCAAATCGTCGACTCTGGAAGATTGACGTACGAAAGAAAGGAAAGTTTGAGACTTGAGAATTCTGAAGTCCAGAATTCTGAAACAAATCACAGTCATTGATTTGCAAGAGGTCAGATCTGATCCACAACTTTGAAAGGGATAGATCTGAGCCGTCAGTTTAGAGGCATCGTCAAGATCATGAGATCGACGGTCCCATAGCATTGCGGGGATCAGAGATGCGTGAACTTTAAAAAGTTGAGAGCAGGCCGCAATCCAAACCACGGTTTTGAAGAAAGGACACGTGGAGGCTCGAGGAGAATTGCAGGCCGAAAGGTAGTTTGGTTTCAAACCGCCTTTGGTCATGCCCATAATTGTGTGTTTGCGTGAGGTTATCGCCTAAGGTAACCTCAAGGAGGGGCTTATTAGAAAAGGGGCTACAAAAGAAGAAACTTTGTCTAGCAGAAACTTGGGGGATACAACAGAAGAAATATTGTCTAGCAGAACCACCTCAAAATCAAGGTTCAAAAGTGATACTTGGCCAACATGCCACCAAAAAAGGGAACTTCTACACCAACTAAGCCTCTAGAAAATCCTACTT
>JASDQU010097750.1:11195-21505 GCA_032191745.1 Picea mariana | reverse complement strand
ATTAACTTTGAGGCACGTTCCATAGATTATTTTCAATACATAGAGATTAAAGTCTCATTTAAAAATGAGATGATGACTGATTGATCACGATTAAAGTCTCATTTACAAAAAAAAATCTTTTGGTGGGAATGATTTTTCCACTCTGAATGTAATAATATGCAAGATCAATAGTTGTAAAGAACACACTCAATTTTAATATTGTATTTATGTTTTGTTTAAATAGTTGTAAAACATGTTATCCTCAAAATCATTACCAATAGAATCAAGCCCTTGATCCCCTCTCTCATCTCACCGGAGAAAACTAGCTATTTGGAAGGGTGGAAAATCATGGATGGCATCATTCTATCACATGAAGTCATTCATTCTCTTAAAACTACCAGTACTCTAGGAATGTTACTAAAGCTAGACCTCTCAAAAGCATTCAAAAAGCTAAATTGGCATTACATCTTTTGCACCCTTCAGGCCTTCGAATTCTCTCCTCTCTGGATAAAATGGGTCATTTCCATTACCTCTTTGACCTTCTTCTCTTTGTTGGTTAATGGATCCCCCTCCCATCCCTTCTCACCCTCCTGAGGCATCATGCAAGGAAATACCCTCTCCCCTTTCCTCTTTATCCTTATGGAAGAAGGACTTGGCAGAGCTATCAAAGATGCAGTCGCAAACAACAAAATATAGGGCATTTGTTTGCACAATGATGACCAACCCCTCTCACACCAGCATCTTGTTGTCGACACGCTTCTCATGGCCCAACCTTCAATATAGGAGGCCGAAGAAATTCAACAAATCCTCAAGGATTTTGAGAAAGCCTCGGGAATGGAACTAAACACTACCAAATCTCATGTCTTTTTCTTTCATACCCCTCCTGCAGTCTAGATGCATATCACCCAAACCCTGGGAATCCAGAAAAGAGACCTCCCATCCAAGTACATTGGGGGCCCCTTAACCTCCAAATGTCTCAGGCTGGCTTCATGGGAGGACCTGATTTCCAAGCTTCATCAAAACTAGATAACTGGTCCTTTAGAGTGCTCAATGCTCTGGGACATCTTGTGCTCCTCAAATTGTTTTGCAAGCCATGCCTCTCTATATTTTCTCGACGCTTTCTACTCCCAAATCTATCCTAAAATCCATTTTAAACCTCCAACTCTCCTTTCTATGGGGAGACACAAAGAAAAAAAATAAGTGAGAACTCATAGCTTGGGAAACTCTCTACCTTCTGAAGATTAGAGGTGGTCTGGGCCTTAGAGATCCAAAGATCCTAAGTTCAGTTATGGGAGCCAAGACTTGGTGGAAATGGCTGGTGGAAAAAAACACCCAATGGGCTCGCCTCTGGCACAAAAAAATTCCCCCACATGGATTCTCAAGACTTCGTTCAAATTCCCCACCTCATCAGAGGCTCCAACAATTGGAATACAGCATGGAAAAACAAATCGCTCGTTAGCGCTCATTGTTTCTGGGAAGTTCGAGATGACCAAATCACACTTTTCTGGGAAGATGCATGGTAGAATCTTCCCCTGATGGATGAAAACATGGAATCAATGGCACTAAAAAAAAATATGCTAAGAAAAAATACAAGGCAGTTGGCTCACTACTGGCTCCCCCCCAACGCAACAAAGTATGCCAATATTGGCTCCCACAAGAACATTGTCAACCTCTACCTCCACAATTCAACTGGGACAAGTTCTAGAACACTCTCAACCAGAGGAAAATCCATGTTAACATAGGAAAAAATATTCTCATATGGGGGAAAAAACCATCAGGCAACTTCACCCTCAAAGAATGTTATCAACTAGCCATCAAGGCTTAGGATCACCCAATACAAGAACCCTGGATCAAAATCTGGATTCTCAAGTTCTAGCCTAAAGAAGCCTTCTTTCTCTGACTTCTCTCTCATAGGAAGATACTTACATGGGACAACCTGCTCAAAAAAGGATTTCATGGTCTAGGCCTTTGCCCGCTCTGCAAGAATGCAGAGGAAACCATAGATCACCTCCTCAGCTCTTGTCCTTACTCCGCCACAATTTGGGAACAAGGCACCTTACTCTTCCACACCTCCAATCTCACAAGTGATTCTATAACCTCCACCATCAATCATTGGTGATCCACCTCTTTCAGCAACCCCATCATCAACTGTGCCTTCAAGCTTGTTCTAAGGCTCACCCTCTAGAATATATGGAAGGAACACAATATTCCTATCTTGAAAGATTGTTCCTATCCAGAAAATGAAATTTGGACCAACATCAAGATCAACATTAGGGAATCAATCCTGACCACTCACCGATATCGTGAATATTGGCCCAAGTCTCCTCAAGATATATGCATCATTCAATCCCTTAACATTCAGNCATCCCTCCTCTCCTGGTCACCCCCACTCAAAGGCTTCCTCAAGCTCAAATTTGATGGTGCTTCCAAGGGTAACCTAGGGCCTGCAAGTGTAGGCAGTGTCTTCCGCAACAATGGTGGAGATCTCACCTGAATCTATGCATGTTCCATTGGCATTGAGAGAAACAATGCAATCGAAGTCCAAGCTCTAGAAGCTAGGCTTAACATAGCCATCAGGGAGAGATACAACCTTATGGTGATTGAAGGGGACTCGTAATTGATTATGAATTCCCTCCACAAACTTCAAATTGGTAGCCAACTCAACAAAATTTCAACCAATTGGATATTACAAGAAACTATGGAATGAATTAATCATATTATCCCCAGAATAGATGCTATCATTCCTAGTCATGTGAAACACTCTGGCAATAAAATATTTTATTGCATGTCCAATGAAGGTATAAGAATAGGGGACCACCCTTTGTATCTAGAGTGGAATCTTGTCCCCCATTCCTCCCTCAAATATGATTATACTACTTTTGCCCGAGCAGACCTTGTTCCCCTGGGTCGAGTGGTCAGTAAGAGACCAGCCTCGGGCCCCCTCGAGGCTAGCTGAAATGTGTCACCTCAACCGACCACCACGACCAGGTGTCCCCCCACATGTACCTATATCATGGCATGAGCTTGACATGACCACCTCTCACGAGTTCAGTCTTCTCCTACCTGCGAACAGTCCCCTCACCCGACTGTGATGATCATTTCTCTTGCGGTGTTGGTACCTTGGCTGCAGTTTGTTTGTACTCACCCAAACACCACCATAATGGATCTGGAAATCATAGTTAGGAAACCTCACAACCATTTCCATAATGGACCTTTCCCGGTTTTCATCCCTGCTTGCAAGGCGTAGAGCATTTATAGTTGTCACCACCCCTTAAAGCTTGGGCTCTCAGTGTTGGTCTTCTTGCATTTATCATGCTCTTTGGGTCTTGTCCCCTGCATTATGTGCTGCATTTACTCAATCCCCACCAACTTTTGTCCTATAACTCCCTTCACCCCTGCGTCCACGATGCCTCAAGGCAGAAGGTCCAAACATTTTTGTGGGAGAGAAAACCCCTCCTCGACTGGATGCGATGCAGGTTATCGACTCCTTGCAGCTGTAGAGCATGTTGCTAAAGAATAAAGAACCCATACCCCTCTAGACATCCAAGTATATATTGACCTGGTCGAGGATGATGTTTGAGTCCTACGTCGATTCGTGACCAATGATGAAATCCACACGGAAGTCAGTTCATGGATTCCGGATGTGGGGGGATTCAGGCCAGAGAGTCCCATTATTTCTGGACCATTGAACTCTACTGGCAGATGAAGCTGGTCCTCAGTTGGGATTTGGCAGACATGAAGGATGACAAGGAGGATCTCGTCCTCGAGATGGACGAAATTCAAGTTCATCTCAGGAAACTAGACACCAAGATCAACCTCATAGGCAAGAAACTTGCCGACTTGGAACTGGAAACAACAACGGTGCCTACCAATTAGGTGCATCAGGAGGCCGAGTCCTCCCACTCTTGATTTTTATGATATCTACTCTTTTGTTAATTTTGAACTAGTCTTTTGATTAAAGTTAGTCATATAGCCTGTCTTTCTGGCTTACTTTTAGTCTTAACTGCAATAATAGTAGTTTCTCAAGCACTTTCATAAATTTCTCTTATGTTAAAGTTGATAAACTCTTTCACTGCTGCTAGTTTGGTTTCCCAAGTGGCAGGCCAACAACAGGCCTTTTTATACACTCCTCCATGCTAATATACGTTGCTCGGATTAGTTACAAAAAAAAAATTAGTTGTAAAGCACACTCTCACTTTTAATATAATATTTATGTTTTGATTAATTGATAAAGTAAATTACGATATTTTATTCAAAACATAATTTTATTCAAAACAGGTGGCTACATTTCCTTTGATTGGTGAATCAAGCTTTTTGTTTATCGACGTTGCTCCTCCTTGGAAAAAAGAGTAAAGATACCTACGTATTGATCGAGGTCTTGTGACTCCTTTGGCAGTGGATTATGAAGATGGATATACAAGAAAATATGTGTAGTATTATATAATATATGAATTTGTGATAGTTATTTTATTAAAATTAAATTATTAATATTATTTTGAGGTATTTTGAATTTGCGATAATTATTTTGCCAAAATCAAATACACATTATATCAAGTTATAAATGAGAATTGTAAATAGTAATAAAGTAAAATGATACTCAAAAAATGGTACTTCAAAGTCAACTATCATATCCACAAATATTTTACCTTTTACCATACCATTAACCAATATATATGATGTCTACATGTAAACAAGGCATTGGTGGCAAGAATCTAAGTTCGCAAATAACATTATTTTGTCAATGCGCAATGCTACAAAATTGCAATCGCAATAACAAACTTCAAATGCATTAATTGTTTGATTCCAGCTAACTCATTTTGTTTTCTTTTTTTGAGAAATTATATGTGTTTTCATTATGAAGTCGGAAAGAAAACTTTAGACTGTTCAATTTGGTTATTATTAAGAATTATCTTGGAAGCCTTTGGTTAAATAATAGGAAAAACTTTTGAAATTTAAAATTTCCTTAAGGTATCCTTACACCAAAATTTTTTTGGAATTGGAATGTAAATACATCAACAAGATCCTAAATATGACATGAAAGTCTAATTAAATCATTAATTGATTTATGTTATATGTGAGAAAGCAAACAAACGAGAAAAGAAAAAAAAACATATATATATATATATATATATAACTTAAATATCTTATCCACAATAAATTGCTAGAATTTTATTGTTACAAGTTTAAAGCATTTAAGCTATAAGAAAGTTGTTGCAAGTTTACAACATTTGTGCCACGAAAAAGCATAGATCTCCCATGTGAAGGACAAACCTAAGGCTTAGATCATGATTCTTGTCATAGGAATGTGGTCATAGAGCACCCTCATTTCCTCTTAACAAACACCATACATAAGTAGAAAGAACTTTAATTGACATGTTATTAAATTTTAAAATTCCACTTCCATGTGAATATCACCCCTCTTGCCTCTCTAGTTGCTCGCAATATCTCCCCTTGTTAGCTCTAAATTTGATAATTAATAAATCATTTTTAATTATTTTTAAAAAACTTCGAACTGGTTACTTTGAAAATTAAAACAAAGTCTTAGTGGTTATAAAAATAAATACAAACTAGTACAAAGTCAAGTCTTAGCTATGTCTATATTCCTACATGGAAAAATAAAAATCTTAAGGATACCTAGATTCCATGTGAGGCAAGGACTCACGATGATTTTTTCTCCGTCAATGTAATAATTAAATCAAATGGAAATCAACAAGATATTTTTATAGTAGATAAATCAAATGAATAGACTAAGGTTGGTAGTAGATAGTAATCATCGTCAATTAAATATAAACAACTTCACTATGATTCCTAAGACTATATTGATGCCACTAAGTTTCTCAAACATGGGATACCTTCATTATGATTCCAAACGTGGCGTTCATGACACTTCTCAAGCGTGGGATCCTAGGTTCTCCTTTTTTTCCAAATTAAAAATATCTCAAAATTATATAATGTATAATTTATTTTACAAAGCAGTATCGGTTCTGAGCGATACAAAAATTGATCAGCCAAAAAGATAGTTTAAGACTTTTCTGGTTACAAATTCCATCAACAAAAAACTATTCACAAAAAAAACAAACAACTTAGTACTGAAGTAAGAACAGTAAATCAGCGCAAAAACTTGACCTCAACTTTACTCCGCTGACTCTCCACAAGCTTCTCGCTCTGCTCATACTTCAAATATGTTTAGGTACGTATGAGGGATTTCTTCCCCATTGTCCCAGTGATAAACGAACAGTCTTCCTTCAAGTTCCTTGAGTGCCCTCTTTGATAGTAAGTCGGCCTCTTTATTGTGTTCTATGTAGATGTGTTGAAAACTTATATCTTTAAATTTATTTGCCAGTTCCTTTGTTTTTATTTTCCATCATTCAATGTTCACCTCATGGAGCTGCCCCTTCTGATTTATCCAATCTATAATAACTTTCGAATCCCTAGTTCTCCTATTCCCACATTAGTTTGATAGTTTTTTTTTCCACTTTCTGGAATTTTCAGTTTGATGTAAAATTGTGATTTTAGATTTTGGATTAATTATGAGATTTTCAAGTCTACGTAGATATAAAACCTTATTAAACACCCATTTATCATAATTTATCATTATTATTTTATATATAATTAATAAAAATATATATTTCATTACAATGTCAACGCATTTACGATGAAAGTTCATACAAAAATCAAATGTGTACCATGTGAGTTTGTATAAAAATGGTACCAGTAGATAGTTGGAATTCTACACAAGGCTTTATCTGCCAACTGTTGTAATTATAAATATCCAAAATCCAATAACATAATCACGAGTTTTGTTTAGGACATTGGATTCAAAGAGGGAGCAATGGATCGTAATGTTGTTTTTCTCATGCTTGTGTGCTTGTTGTAGCAGTGATTGATTACTCTGAAATCCATTACAAATTTAAGGATATTGTGATACCTTTGTTAGAGATAATGATTCATTAATGCTGCATACTAGAGTTTGGGGATTGGTTTGGGTTGTTGGAGGATGTTGAGAGATTATCTCAACCTCTCCCTCTAAGATTGGAATCAGTTGGATCTCACTCCAACTATATATACCTAATGTATTCAAGTGTAAGTGTGCAATACAATTACAATGTGTGTGAATCTTGTGCAATGGATGCTCTCCATTTTTCTTATTTGGTATCAGAGCCGAGTGCTCTGGGTTTATCTCCCTTACAGAAGGGCCCAGGAAGATGAGAGTGGAGTGCATTTATTTTCTGGTGTGAGTTTATTGTTTCCTGTGTGTGATTGTTGGTGTAAGCATTGTTGTGTGTAAATTTTTTGTGCCTAGAGAGTGCATGAAGAGAAGAGAAACCACCAGGTTGCATTTTCTAAGAAAAAGTAATGATGAAGAAAGTCGCTTGATTGTCATTGATTTCAATTTGAATGAGCCATAATTTCAAAGAGCCAAGCCACCATTTTGTTTTCAATTACAAAGATCGTGTTGTTGAAAAGGAGTAGTGATCTACTGCCGAGGAATGGTCTGTGGATTAGACTAATATCCCAATGATCAACGCCTTGTAATTGTACTGTGTGTGTGATGTCCACCAATCAAAATTTTTCTTTCATAGAAGACACACCATTAAGGAACCGTCATTCATACACTATTTCAATTCAAGCTCAAATCACGATTGGTGCTTCTTGTAGTGCAAAAGTTCGGCACAGATATGTACAAGTTGCATGATCATTGGAGGCTGTATATTTGGTGATTTTGCATTATCAAATAAACATGTGCATCGACATCTAAACCGTGGAAGAGATATCGTTGGAAGATCTATTGGATTGGAGGAGAGACTCTTCATTGGAAAATTTCATTAATTGAGCACTGTGATTATTTTCCTCAACTGCCATTGGAGAAGGGGATACCATTGGAATGAAGGATGAAGGAGCCACTATTGTGAAATATTAGTTTTTGGAGCTAGCATTTAGAGAAAATTGCCATCGGAAATGTTTCCCTTGGTAAATTAGTATTTGATATCCCACTATGGATCGATATGAAGGAGCCACCATAGAGAATATGTCTGCCTTTCTTGTTGCCTTTATACTAATATATATATTTAATTATGCATATTGTGAAAGTATGTGTTGTAATGGAAACAGAGTAATTACTAGTGTTTTTAGTGTGAGTTAATCATTTAGTAAGTGTAGTAAAATAAGGACTCTTGTCTCTTGATATAAGCTGGCAGCCTCGGTTTCAAGAACAACCATTCTTATGTTTGAAGTCACCTTGTATAAGTGAATTTTGAAGACATTCTGTATCCAGACTGCTTTTCTAGAAACTGGCGGATAGCCAAAAGAAAAACATCTGACAGATGGAGGTATGTTCATAGGATGCTTCATCACTGGACAACTTTTCTCATGGAAGCGTCGGTGAGCCGAGTTTGTCACTATTGTCTACTGTACAAGTTCATGAATGATGTTCTAAAGCATTTATACTTTAAACGAGTTGAATGGTAAGCTCGAAGAAGAGGATGAGAAAGAGCGTAGTCCAGAGGCATCAGAGTGGGTGTAGGTGTTGATGAAGACCATGCTAGACAAAGTTAAAATGTTGTAACTACTTTTGCTTTGTAATTGTGATTTTTATTATTGTAAGATTTTGTAATGTAAGCATTAAGGGGGGGTGTTAGAGATGATGCTTCATTAATGTTGCATACTAGAGTTTGGGGATTGGTTTGGGTTGTTGGAGGATTTTTAGAGATTCTCTCAAAATCTCCCTCTAAGATTGGAATCCGCTGGATCTCACTCCAACTATATATATCAAATGTATTCAAGTGTAAGTGTGTAATACAATTACAATTTGTGTGAATCTTGTGCAATGGATGCTCTCCATTTTTCTTATTACCTTTCCTTCTCAAACAACTCTCTTATGGGTACAATTGTGAAAGACATTGGTAAACTTCATTTATTGAAGAAGTTATATTTGGATTCCAACAATTTATATGGGAGCATGCCTCATAGTATTAATGGTTTGGTTTCACTTCAGAAATTGGATTTTTCACAAAATAATTTAGAGGGACCAATCCCTAAGGGTATTGGCAATTGTATTTCTATGAAAGTTTTCTCTGCACACTCTAATAATTTCTTTGGGACTTTGCCTACATAATTGGCTAATTGTAGCCATCTTAGGATTTTGGATTTAAGAAAAAATAGATTAACGGTGAGCTTCCTTGGTACCTAGCATTTTTTCATGACTTGAGAGTTTTAATTGTCGCTTATAATAATATTCATGGTCTTATCCCTGAATACATCACTAATATCACCAAGTTGTATATGTTGGATTTATCCAACAATAAATTTAGTGGAAAATACCCTCTAATATTGAGAGACTCTTTGGATTTAAAATCAATGAATCTGTGCCTGTTGATGGAGTAACATCATCTGAGTTTGGAATTCCCCTCAATACAGATTTTTTGGATAAAACAATATTTTATGAGGAAGTGACATTTCACATAAAAGGAAGTGAATACACATTGACATGTGTGTTTCTTGTAAACACTATATTTGATTTATCTAACAATAATCTTAATGGAGAAATACCCACAAGCATAGGAAATATGAGCAGCGTGCAATTATTGAATGTATCTGGGAATCAACTGGAAGGGCCAATCCCTACATCTCTTAGTAAGATATCTACTTTGGAGCAGTTAGATTTGGCTAAAAATAATTTGAGTGGAAAGATTCCTCAAGAGCTCTCTAAATTTCTTAAATTGGGTGTTTTTGATGTTTCATCTAACAACCTATGTGGGCCAATTCCAACAGGGACACAATTTTCCACTTTTATGTAACTTCATTTCAAAGGAATAAGTGCTTATATGGGTGTCCTATAGATACTTGTAATGAAAATAAAAGACCAAAGAGTGAAGGAAATAGTAGCAGTAAGAGTGGTAAACCTACACTGTGATGGCTTAATAGCGTGGAAGAAAATATTTCATTCATGGCTTTGGCAATGGGATTGGGAATTGGATTTGGAGGAGCAATTTTTGTTTTTGTAGTGTGGAAGAAAGCCAGATGTTGGGTGGTGCCTCCCAAAAGGCCACAATCCTTTGATGGGGTGTTTCGAGTTCCTAAATAATACTCCTATATAGTATTGATAGAGATATATAAACATGTCAATATTGTTACATAATAATTGTGGATGTAAACATTGTTAAACATCGATGTTTAATTATATAATATGATTTGTA
Source organism: Picea mariana (assembly GCA_032191745.1). Taxonomy (NCBI): domain Eukaryota; kingdom Viridiplantae; phylum Streptophyta; class Pinopsida; order Pinales; family Pinaceae; genus Picea; species Picea mariana. Next base: position 11,330 of record JASDQU010097750.1, on the reverse strand, counting down.
ATTTATAATCTATTTTTTCATAATTTAAAATGGCGATTGTAGTTATCTATACATTTTCATTTATATTGTTATTCTATATAAAATATTATATTACTAATTGAATGAAATTAGTAAATAAATAATTAATTATATGTT
>JASDQU010097750.1:0-10861 GCA_032191745.1 Picea mariana | reverse complement strand
TTTCACATCTTTCTTTTTTCAATGATCGCATAAAATACAATATACCAATATTGTTTACATCATACACAAACATGGTATATCAAAAGTAGTTTAAAAACCTAAATTTAACCTATAAAGTGAAGTATAAACATGGTATATCAAAAGTAGTTTAAAAAACTAAATTGAACCTATAAAGTGAATCAATTGTGTGGTCTTATTTAATTCTAGTGATTTTGATATTAAAATTGAATCTGGCCTCGTATTCTGGCACTGTACAACTACTATGTCATAAGCCATTGAACTCATTAAGCTGGTGCTCAATGAATTCCTTGGACAAGCACCTTTCCTGGAACCATTCCTCAAACAACTCCCATGACACGTCTTCGACGACCATGTTTAGTTGAGGTAGGAGCATCTTCCACCATAGAAGAGCACCCCCCTTCAGTTGAAATACCTCCATGCAGACTTTGATGTTGGAGGTGTAATCACAAAGTGTGAAACACATCGTCATGTTCTCCAACCATGCCTCGATGACTAAGCCATCCGGGGCACCCCATAACTCGAGAAATTTCACCTTCTCAATTTCTCGATGTATGCTACTACTACTAGCTGGGGCACATTGTGAACCCTCATTGGGTACATACACTCTACCCTCATCTCTATATAGGCGGTTGATCAATGCCTCTGACATCCTCTGTAAGGATCTCATCATACCTTACTACGTCTCCCAAAACAATCTGCTCTTGCTCAGCATTCTTCTCATCTTCCTGGGCGTTATAATTTTTGGGCATGGATGTGATCGGGGGTGTCACACCTCTTCCTCCAACACCATGTCATATATTTCCCCTACGTCCTCTAACCATGATTACCTACAAGAGCAATTTCATATATTTTTTTATTAGCGATCTAATTCAATCATTTCATCTAACACAACGGATGGCTAAAACAATTGAAAGAAATGCATAATGTACCCTTTGGGTGCCCCAGTTTTATTTGTGAAGAAGAAGGATGGGACATTGAGACTATGTATTTACTTTAGACAATTGAACAAAGTAACTGTAAAGAACAAGTATCCTTTGTCGATGATCGATGATCTCTTTGATCAGTTGAAGGATGCAAAAATATTCTCAAAGATTGATCTCAGGTATGATTATCATCAGGTAAGAATAAAAGATGAAGACATCAACAAGACTACTTTCAGAACAAGGTATGGTCATTATGAGTTCATAGTGGTTCCATTTGGGTTATCAAATGCACCATCTCATTTCATGTGTTTAATGAATGGTGTTTTCCGAGAATACTTAGACAAGTTTGTCATTATCTTTTTGGATGACATTATTATATATTCCAAGTCAGAAGAAGAGAATGAGAAACACTTGAAGATGGTATCACAAGTGTTAAGGGAGCATCAGTTGTATTCCAAATTGAGCAAGTGCTCATTTTATCAGAACCAAATTCATTATTTGGGGCATATCATATCTGAGGAAGGGATAACAGTGGACCAGGAAAAGATTGGGTCCATTAGAGGGTGGTCAACATCTAAGAATGTGACAGAAGTCCGATCATTCATGGGTCTCACTGGCTACTACCGAAGATTTATTGCAGGATTCTCAAAGATTTCTCACCCGATTACTTCCTTGCAAAAGAAGGGAGTGAATTTTCAGTGTACATTGGAGTGTGAAAGGAGTTTTCAACACTTGAAGCAATTATTAACCAATGCTCCAATTTTAAGGATTGCTTATCCAAATGAAGACTTCATTGTATGCACAGATACATGTAAAGAAGGACTTGGTGGAATCCTCAGTCAAAATGGGTTTGTTGTATGCTATGAATCAAGGAAGTTGAAGGAGAATGAAAGGAACTATGCCACTCATGATTTGGAGTTGGAAGCCATAGTGCATTCCTTGAAGAAGTGGAGACACTACCTCATGGGAAAAAGGTTTGAGCTGAGGACAAACCATAATAGTCTGAAATATTTATTTGATCATCCAACCTTAAATGTCAAGCAGAGAAGATGGTTGGAATCTCTCAGTGAGTATGACTTTGATATAAAGCATATCAAAGGGAAATATAACAAGGTGGTTGATGCACTCAACATGAGAGTGCATGAGTTGCATGCTACAATCATCTGCATGTATCAATCTGATTTGAAGGAAAGGGTCTTGGAAGCTGCAAAATTAGATTTTCAATACAAGGAATTAGTAACAAAATTATGTATAGTCTAACATTTCTTTAAAAACATTATTGGACTTGTGATTAATAATGCTATCTCTTTATCCCTTTCCTTGATGATTATTAGTAAAGAAGTTGTAAAATGAAGTTAATTGGGTTAGTTTGGGTGTTTGGGAGAAATGATTTTTATCCTCCCCACACATTCAATTCCCACAAATATCATGTTAATATTTTAACCTGGGTATTATTATTGAGAAAAACAAAAAACAAAAAAAAAAACAAGTACTCAGAGGTTTCCCCTAAAATTTAAAAACATATAAAAAAACAAGTCCATTTTATACATATTAATAATTATGATAAAAGTAAATAATAATAATAATAACAACTAGATTTATTCTCAATCCAAAGTTATGCATATAATTAATATAGATTCATGTTGATCTTCAAGTAAAATTTAGATTTGGAGAGTTTTTCTACAGGATGATCTAGTGTCAAGGACCAGTGGCAGCGAGCCACATGGAATTAGAAGGGAGTCAGGTTTTTGTTGTGGGGGAGGTCCAGTTAGTGGACTATTCTGAAGACTTGTTGTATGAGGATAACATTTTTTGTGGTCAAATCATATATTAGTGTGGTCCAAGGAGGTTCACTCTACCTGGTGTGGTGACTTATTGGGCCCTTGTCGTGAGGATGTGGCAGATCAATAGCATATTTTTTTAGAGGTTAATTCCATGGAAGTTAATATTTTAGGGTTCATGGGAATGGAGTCGTCAGAACTTATTCTTTCAATTGGGAATTCACTTGGGTCTGGCCATGCCAAGGATCCTGAGGTGATTGGCAGGTCTATCATTCCATTACTCCTCATTCGTAGAGTATTGGAGGAACTCTCTACGGGGGTAAAATCATGAAGATGGGTGTCCATTTTGCTTGTTTTATGAGAGAAAAAATTATATTTTCACAAGTTCTTCAACTTCTGGTACACAAAAGTATTTTTTTATTTAGAATTTCACTTTATAGTAAAAACAAAACTAGTGAAGAAATTTGTTATCTTTCTACTGACTATTTTTCAAATTTCTTTTATTGAGATTTGATATGTCAATTTGGCAATTGTTTGACAGTATGTTCCTTAAAAATGAAAGGAATGATAATGAGTTATGTTTTCCCCCAACAATGTATCTATTATTAAACCTTTGTTTTTGACAAACGAAATATACCGCAACAATATATAGAGACTTTATTTTCTTATGAATATAGTTTTGAATCTAACAGATGAATATTATAATTTCTAGAATTTTTTTAAGTTGACCAAGCTAAAAAAGTTGCAAATTTTAAACACATATTTTCCCCCACCTTGTATATATCTTAATTTTTACTTAAAAGTAAAATCTAAAAATACCCTTTTGAAGAGAATAGTTGAAGGATTTTGAATATAAATTTTCCATCATTTTTCACCATGTATTTTTATATATGTGGATATTGCATTTCACTGAATCATAATGTCACCTTCAAATATTATGCAATGATTTTTTTATAAAATTAATAGATAAAAACAATGAAAATGAAAACAAATTATATCCATTGAAAGTAGATTCAATTTTGAAAATGTTGGTATCAATTCCGAAACTAAATTTTGAGTATTTGCAGGAGTCCTCAACCTCCAAAGTTCAAGTAAGATGGAGGGAATTCTCAGGTTCCTGCAAACAATCCCATTTGCAGGTTTTCGGCTGAAATATATTGTTTTAATGGAATCTGTGAAAAATAAACGGATTCCTCACTTTTGGGGTGAAAGGTTGGTGAGAAAAAATGAAGGGATGCATTGTTTTGTTTCAGTTGGCACCAAATCATATAAATACGCTTTCGGCCGAACCAGTTTTACACAATTCACTCGCTCATTTCATATTTTTTCATATGTGGAGCCCCTAAGAAAAAATTAAATCATCCTTTTCGCTACTTGGAGGATTTTTTTCGTTGTTTTAAACAAGGTTGTTGATGTTTTGAATGGAATTTTTTTTTCTCTTTTTGAAGTTTAAGTGTTTATTGGAATAATAATTTATATATTGAAGGCTTTGTTGAACATTGTTTCAAGGTGAAAACTTACTTGAACATTATTTTCAAGGTGAGGGTTTTGTTGAACATGTTTTCAAGGTGAAGACTTGAACATTATTTTCAAGGTGAAGGTTCTCATAAGAAATTTCTTATTATATCAAAGGGAATTTTTTTGAGAGTAAGTTTTTTTAAACATTTCTTATAAAATTATTGATATTATTTTTGAATAATTTTTGTGACAATGAAGTTTTTTTGAAACTATTCTGAAATGTTGAATTTTTTAAAAACTTTTACAAATAACTATACACGTGGGAAACAAAAGTGGGTGCAAGAGAAAATGTTATCGCACTCGAGATGAAATTGGCCATAACGAATAAAGGAAAGAGAATTATTGGAGAAAGAAACGAGAACGTGAAAATATTGCAGAAAGAAACGATGATGATGTAAATAGAGATTTTCAACAAGAAGTCCAAACAGGTATGCATGTACATATTGTCTATATTAAAAGTATACAATTCATTTATTTAAATTATTGTTTAAAATATAATTGATTGTAATTTGGATTTGAGGTTTTTTCAAAAAACAAAAATAGATTTGCCTCATAACGTTAATGAATTCGTTGAAACCAAAATTGAAGCAGAGGTCGAATCACCTATAGGTATGTACATAAATATAGATAATATAAGATGAAAACTTGTATATAGTTTAGTGAATTTATGTTTGGGTTTTTTTCTTAATATAAACTTTAAATTGAAATATGCAGGAGAATCTATCAACGTTGATGATGAAATATTAGAAAATGTCGATACTGGAAAATTTGGGAAAAAATAAGCTAAGCATTATATAAGATATCGTGTTAAGAATATGTATAGTACTTTTTTCAAAGATGAATCAATAACAATACAAGCTCAACTTTCTCTCTGTCTAATAAAGTCAAGAAATTTAAAAGAAGCTACATCATTATTGGGTATTCAAAATTCGACAAAAGATACAAAGGTGAAACATAATGTCTTTGACAATATAACTAGTGTATTAAAAGCTTTTAGAAAATCTCAAAAAAAATGATGTTAGTGCTGCACGTAGAGTGATACAAACAACAATTGTTTCATCTAGCAATATAAAAGATCATTTGACACAACACATGACAAAAACAATGAGAACCTCAAGTAAAACAGTGTACAAACATAGAAACTTGTCAAACAGTTGGCTTAGGTTGATGGACAGTTGGTATGGATTGTTGGTTGTTATTGATTTCAACCATTGGAGAGTGATATTTTAGATTGATGTCAACCCTTAGTGATTGATGTCAACCCTTGGAGAAAGTCTAGTAGCGAATTCTGGTAGCACAAAGGTTTGGGTAATGGACCCAAGTTTGTTTGATGTATAATGGTATGAATTTTAATATATATGAAGGTAAGCCTATTATATATGGTTAGTACATGTCATTCCATTTTCGGTGGTATGTGTAACGTCATATAACTCCTCACGGTTAGAGAGTTATGGCCATGTGAAGTTGGAGAACCTAAATTTGGGTAATGGACCCAAGTTTGTTTAATGGATAATGGTATGTGTTTTGATATATTTGAAAGTAAGACTATTCTATATGGATATTACATGTCATTCCGTTTATCGTGGTATGTGGAATGTCACATAACTCCTCACGACTAGAGAGTTATGGCCATGTGAATTTGGAGAACCCTCATGAGTCGTCTAGAAGCCCCAAAAGGTCAAAGTGGTTTAAGAGATTTTAGAAGGTAAATACTAAAGTGAAGTGATGAGTGTACTATAATTCAAAGTGAATAAAGAATAAATTATTTAAATAAAAAAGTTAATGGAGAAATTACTAAGTAGACAAGTAGTTAGAAGTGGGTTAACCCTAAAATAAGGAAAGTGGGTTAAGATGGTTAAAAGGTAACCCCTTGAGGAAGCTACATGAAAGTATAAATAAGAGACAAGGCTCTCTCATTTTAATCACAATTGAGAATATTGAATATCTACAGGTGACTAAGGTAACCAAAGGATATCTAAGCCGAATTTCAGAGGGAAGGTGAAGTAAAGTAGGCCAAAATTCAAGGGAGGATAAATTCTTTTGATGATGCTTTCTAAGGTATGTTGTTTACATGTCCTATCACCATTTTTGCAATAAATGTTTTCTATAATGATTCAGACCGTGAAATTGGGAGTCCATTAATTAATCATATCCAAGTAGTTGTGTTACAAATTTTAGCTTGCGGTTCATTGTATTTTTGGAGTTACACTCCGTGGAAAATAGGGTTTTTGGCTAGTCCTGAAACAGGTGTTTCAGGTAAAAATGTCATAACTTATTCATAACAGATCAAACATCAGTAAGACAAAATGTGTTGGTTATTGTACAATCTATATTATTCTATGTACCATTTTTAGATCCATACAACAAATATTCTATGTGGGTCACTCTCTACAAGTTTTCTCTCTAGAATAAGCCAAAATTTAACAAGGTGTGTCTTTTTTTTATATGACTCCTTTTCTGAGAGGTTCCAAGAAGTGACACCTTGAGGAATTGCATAAAACACAGTGAACAACATTGTGTACTATTTTCATATCTTTACTCATTACAGGTACATAGTTATGATTATTTCAAGTTAGGGTTGTTGACTAATCCAAAACTAGTCATGTGAGACTAAAGTAAAGTTTGATGAAAATGCTAGTCTCTTGTTTTTAAAGTTAAGAAAGGTTTTCCGGTAGATGATCATATACACCAGGTCTATTACAGAGTTACAAATCATATTTGGATGATGAAATTGATGAGTGCTTTTGGTTGAGGTACTTGTTGGGTACATGGTTGAGACAAGTAGTTGATGAGTTGGCACATACATGAGGTGTATAGTTGATGATGTTAGTACATCTTGATGAGTCATAGTTGATGAGTAGTTTATACATGATTGGTACATACTTGGTACATAGTTGAAGGAACTTGGTAGTAGTATTGTTGCCACATGGTTTATGGATGATGTAGCATACTTGTATTGGTATATTATTAGAAGCACATATTGATCTTGGTGATGATTATGTGTTGTTTTGTTATGCTTGGTTGATGCACTTCTTTGAGATTTGTCTTGGTGATTGATCTTCGTGAGTAGATCTGATTTGGTTGATAATATTGATGAGACAAGTTGTTGTCATAGGTTGTTTGGATATGTTTTTGTGACAGGTTATTCATACAGGCTTGGTGCATGGTTGATGCACTTGTTCATGGTACAGTTTGAGGTACAGGTTGATGCATGGTTCATGCACTTGTTTATGGTATAGGTTGATTACAAGTTGTTTGGTACAGGTTGGTGCATGGTTTATGCACTTGTTTATGGTACATGTTGATTATTGGTTGTTTGGTATAGGCTGGTGCATGGTTGATGCACTTGTTTATGGTACATGTTGATTACACGTTGAGGTACAGGTTGATGCATGGTTGATGTTATTGGTATAGGTTGTTTGGTGCAGGTTGATTGGTACAGGTTTACAAAAGTACATATCACAATGATAGTGTGACAATGGTTCCATCATTCTACTTATACGTCAGGAAGGTTGGACGGGGAAAGGACAGGTGGTTGTATCCACCTTCTGGTTGTAGCCAGAGAACATAGGGTATTGTATCCTCCTTCTGGTTGTAGCTAGAGAATTGGGGAGTTGGAGCTTCCCTCAGGTTGTATCCTTAGAAACTAGGGGGTTGGAACCTCCTTCTAGTTGCAACCGAAAAACCAAGGATGTTGGTGCTTCCAATGAATGTAATTCTTAAAGACATATAAGAAAAAGCATTCTGTGGTTTTATCCCACTTTGGGTTTCCACGTAAAACACTGGTGTACTGTGTATGTGTGTGATTTATCATTTGTTCATTTTTTATTTACTCTGCAACTATTGGATGATAATGCTACATTGATATAACACTTGAATTTTATGGTGAAAAAGGATTATATTGCTCTATTACTGATTCACTCCCCTTCTCATTAATCCAACAATTGGTATCAGATACGATTCCTTCAGGAAACAGTTTAACCACTGGAGGGAGATCATGGATTATTCTGAGAATGGAGTACCAATGTTTAATGGTCAGAATGGTTTTAAGTATGAGATGTGGATCAGAAGGACGGAAATATTTTTACAAGCACATGGACATTATATTTGTCTATCAGTTGTTACAAGATATGATAGTTAAAAAAGGGCAAAGACTGTAGCCAAGAAGGAATTGAAGAAGAATAACAAAATAAAAATGAATTTCATCTGGGAAGGATTACCTAATCAGGTAAGGGAAAAGGTTGGTAAATGTTCATCAACCTAAGAACTTTGGGATAAGTTACATGACATATATTCTTCACCCATCACAGATTCATAAATTCCAAAGAATATGCAAATACAAATCAAGAAGAATTATGTTCACCATGTCAAATAGATTCAGAAGATGAAGAGTACATAATCACCAGAGAATTGATTAATGTTTTAGATAAACTAAGAGAAGAAAACAAGTCACTCAAGAAAGAATTGATGAAACAAAAAGAAAGTGTTCACATTTTTTAAGAAGCCCAACAGGGCATCGAGAACTTAAGAACTTAGCTAGAAAAAGCCAGAAAGATCGAAGAAAAACTTGAATATCAAAAGCAGTATTTGGAAGCCAACATAGAAGCACAGAAGGAAGAAGTAGAATTGAGAGATAAGATATTGACAGATCGTATTAAGGAAATAACTAACAATCTAAACCAGCGTGAGGAAGAGTTTGGTCAAGAAGATAAAGGACTTGAAGAAGAAATAATCACATTAAAAATTCATCTTGAAGAAGCGAAAATAACAGAAGAAATCATGAAGTCTCAGATAATGAAGAAAGAAGAAGAGATTGAGAAGCTTGAAGAAGAAATTTTCACATTGACAATTAAAATAGTCAAGCTCAACAAGAACGTTGAAGAGACAGAAACATCCACATTAGTTATAGAGAATGAAGAGAAGCACTCTAGGTTGCTAGAAAAGAAGAATGAAGAGAAGCACTCTAGGTTTCTAGAAAAGAAGAATAAAGAAAATAGAAACAGTTATGAAGAAGTACTCAAAGGAAGGAATCATGGTCAACCAGAATCTAAGAAAACTATTGGAGATACATCCTCAAGAAGACCATTCATGTTCAAGACACAAAGAAGATTCAATCATGATCATGATCAGTCAAGCCAAACATTCAGAAGGACTACGCCACAAAGAAGATCATTCACTCCCAGGTATGCAAATTTATTTTATGGTAATTGTTTTTATTGTACTAACTTTGGACATATGGTTACAGATTGCAGGGATTATAAGAGAAATGTTCAAGCAAGAAACTCCTATGTGGCCCCATGTAACATTGAATGTTACAAATTTCATAACTTTGGACACATAGCTAGTGATTGTAGAAGCATGATCGATACTTCCATGAAAGAGAAAACTGATATTAGATGTAAGAAAGTGTGGATAAGAAAACATGAATAACAGGTGAACAAAGACCAGGTTCCATTGATCAGGGGATCAAATTTTGCTCAAAAAAATCAAATTTCTTGAAATCGCTTCAAAACGAACGAGAGCATAGGTCTCGTCATTGCGAACCCAACGCAACTCGTTTCGTCTCAAATGGACATCGGGAGTGAGAGATATTGCAATCTGTTCATAAAGTCAAACAGGCAAAAAACAAAATGATGATGACTGTACAGTCCGTACAGGCTGACGTCGCAAGGTCGTACAACCGTACGCTGACATGGCAGAAGTGACGTGGCATATGATGATTGGTGAGCATGGTCGAATCAGACTGCGACACGTGGCATCTCGTTGGTTAATGGTAAGGTGCCACGTCCCTCAATCATGGGCTGCCACGTGGCACCCCTTTATTGGCTTTTGGTTGTTACGTAAAATTATTGGAGTCCGTGGGGTTCGACCCCCGGACCTCCCCCACCACATAGCGCCTTCGCAAAGACCGTCCGACCAACGAACTACCGGATGTGCCTTGTTATGTATATGAGTTTTATTGTATTTAAAGTTAAACTATGTGTTAAATGGTGGGGGGTCGGGCCAGGGCTTAGCCCCGACCCGTGGTCATATCCATTATTATGTGACCATATACATATATATATTGCGCGGGGTTTTAAAGTTTGCAAACTTTAAAACCCGTGGTTCTATTGTATATGCCATGTGACCTTTGTTATATGCGCGCGGGGTTTTTTTTTAAATTGGTTTAAACGGTTTAAAAACCGACCTGACATGTGTCAGTACTTCATTCGGTTATAAAATGGAGCCCTTTTTATTATAGCGCGAGGTCATGTTATAACCCATATGCCCGAGGTGCTAGGCGGTTAGGGGCTGGCGCACCCATAACCGTCCTACAGTTTGCACCATTGGCGCGGATGCGCCCGGTGATGGGTTTTTACTCTATATATTGCGTGTGTGCCAGGTTCATTTGACAAGGGTGCGATTTGTAGATGCAGAGACAGCAAGCTTGAAGGGGGGACTTCCAGGAGGCCTAACTTCTTCGTTTTTCGACCGATTTTGGTGCCGAAAGAGCCCAGCGAGGGGGTTTTGGACGCTCTGAAGCCATTGGAGCAGTCAGTTGGTCAGTTTGAGCATTGTAAGGCATGTTGTTGAGAACTTTGAGCAATTAATAATAATGATCCATTGGAAGCTGGACCA
>JASDQU010097749.1:0-10839 GCA_032191745.1 Picea mariana | reverse complement strand
CTGGCCCGTGAAGAGGCATATTCTAAAATAGTTTATATATATATATATATATATATATATAAACTATACATAGTTTATATATAGTTTATAAACTATGTATTTTCTATATATATAGACAATACATAGTGGGCCTAATGGTTAAGAACATGTCTTTCCTCCTAAGAGATCACAAGTTCAAATCCAGAGGGGGGTAGGGTATGTATACCTCCGTAGACTTTCACAAATAAGGGGGTCTCATACACTAGTTTGGTGTTTGGCTTGACTGTGACCTTAAAAATAGATTATTATTATTATTATTATATATAGTTTATATATAGTTTAGAAACTATGTATTGCCTCCCTCTCTCTCTATATATAGTTTATAAACTATATATTGTATATATATATATATATATATATATAAACTATACATATATTTTATATATATTTTATTTTAATTTTTATATAAACTATTGTGCTACTGGTAGCACCAATTTTTTTATATAAAATGGTGCTACCGGTAGCACCAATTTTTTATTTGGGGGTTGTTTTTTGTGTTTTTATAAAAACAATATGGGTTTTTTGGGCTAGAGTTCTCGTTTTGAGGTCATATTTCTCATTAACTTGGTAAATTTGTTTATATCAAGTATGAATAAATGAGTTAATGTCGAACACCTAACAGAATCTATCGACCAGGGGAGATTGATGTATTCCCATTGTAAAAAGTGGGGGAACCTACCACTGATGACTACAAGCCGAGAGGTACTAACAATAACTCTAGATCCTTGTCCCAGAGTAAGATTTGTTGATGTTGATAGGAAGATATCCATTGGAAGGAAGTCATTAAGGCATCATCCATCATCCAGCATGAGGGGTAGCAGAAGGCCAAATATTTGGAAGGAATTGGACAAAAAGATTGAAAGGACCAAACAAAGGTACGACTCTGGTATGTAAAAGATGGAATACAACATGAAAAATGCTATCTAAATAGTATCCAATGATGGATACTACTATCAAATACGAGGAATCCACCAATGGCGTCAAATGGAAACCAAGGTACCACACAAATACCTATATGTGATAATGGTTGTTGATGTCGAACATAAGGGAAACCAATCAGTCAATGACCAATGATGGTTTGTCATCTTTTGAGAAAAACATTTCCTATCAATTATGTAAATAGGCCTAGGGTGAAACTCTAGGTCATACTCTTAGAGCAATGTGTCTTAGTCGATAAGAGAAGACCCTGCAACAAGAAGTCAATGGGTACCTTCTATATTAGCACAAGTGAGAAACAAAGATACTTTAGATACTGAGCAGTACTTGAATGACATAGGAGGGCCAAATTGAAAATTAAAATGTTTCTATAGAATTGCCGACACAGGATGACTTCCTTGAACAAAAACACGACACACAATGTGACTTAGGAAGCATGGATTATAAATTGAAATATGTTTGTGACACAAGAGACATCAACAAACGGTCCATTTGACTATAAGAATAACCAACTAGAGGATAAAAAGGGCCTCTTAAATCCATACTTAATCCAATAATGAGATGAAGACTCATAAGATTGTGTTATGTTCAAGGGAGACACAAATATATGCCATGTATAAAATATTTAGACTCATTTCGATCCTTCGTTTTTTCTTTTTGATTTTTTTTCCTTTTTCATATTATAAAGCCTGAAAAAGAATGAAATAATGTTATGATACAATGGAGGAAATGAGTGTCAAGAACAAGGAAACTAGTTCCAAGTGCAAGGAACATACCTATGCTCAATGGAAGGAAATCATGTGCAGGATATGGACACTTGAGGGAAATTTTCATGTAGGGATACATGTGTCAAGTCGAAAAGGATAGTATTGTAAGGCTAATAAATTTTCAAGAATGAACATACAATTGGTTATGTCAAAGAGAGATGAAGCCAACGTTAGGCCCAAAAAGCACAAGTGGCCAATATGCAATGCAAATACAACTCAACAGAACAAAGTTTTCGAAGCCCAGCAGGTAACTGGCCATAAATGGATGAGTAGAGAAAAAGAAGTTTCAATGCAAAGTCATGGTGGGACTAGACAGGGCTTTTGAACCTATGGAAAAATTGTAGCATGGGTGCCAAAATTGATAGTGAGGAGCTAACTAAGGCACCCGTGAAGGGGGAGGCACTACCATCTGTAAATGACACCATTAGAGAAGCTTGAAAGTATAATGTCGCAATGAATGGGGTTGATCATAAGGAAAGTATGTGATCGATATAGATAAATTCATAATGAAAATGAAATGAAACCTACCCTATATGCTAGAAAAGAGCACGATACATGTCGAAGAAGTCGAAAAAAATCCACCAAATATAGCAATATTTGTGGAAAAGATATCTCCCAAGGATAACTGCACAAGCAAACATCTCCATGACACTTATGTTAGTCTAAACAGTGAAAACGTTAAAAGGGGTAAAATTTTAGCCAAAAAGGTGGGAAAATGGGTTAAAATAGATGAAAAATGCATTTTTACCATGTCATTTCACTTTTACAATTTTAAGAGCATAAGAATCACTTTTTACCCTTTAATATTCCAAGGATCGGTACAGAGTAAAAAAAATTCAGAATTCACCACCGCTTGGACCAGGTAAGAGATTACTCCCTCATCTTTCATTTCATCCATGAATTTTTTTATTTTGGTGATTTATTGAGTGTAAAAATATTTTTAAATATCACACAAATATGTACAGGACCTTTCTCAATGTGTGTTGCATACATACGCTACTATCCTAATTGATAGTTATGTACATCTTTGAAAAACCCAAAATTTGAGGATTTAACTCAAAAAATGATTAATGTTTGCAGGATGTTGATAGAATGGAGGGAGAGAGAACATGGAGAAGTTGATAATGAGGTCGTGGATGACCCAGAAGCTCAAAAATCCCTCCGTCAATGCAGACTTTATAATTTTTTCGTTGCAATGTGATTAGAGAACAATGAAGATTGCTTGAAACTATGTTTGATTACTTGGAACCCGAAAGAGATGCTTTTATGATCAGGGAGAAAATAAGAAGAATAGAAACAAAGGATATATATATTCCCTTATTAGGCTACGTCGTCGAGGGGATATGGTGAGATTGAGGAGAAAAATATACATTGGTTTAACAATCAATGAATACATAACTCTATATTGTTCAATTGAGACATACAAGGTTGGGAGTCAACTCCCGATAAGGCAGTTAGAAAACCTTGGTTTAAAAATCATTGTGTTGACGATTTCTCGTATTGTAGGATCTGCCTCATTACATAAAGAGTCAAGGATAGTTATTTATTATGCATGATAATTCTTGAGGCCTATACTATATTATTGAAGTACCACACTTCTGACATGCATGAAGGCCTAGTTGATAGGATGCAAGCAGGGGAAAATCAAGAATTTTGGATTTGGAAACCTCTTGTGTTCCTATTTGTTTGAGAGAGTGGCCATGATGAGTCCAAAAGTGGACATTCATCTATAATTTTTGAGAGATGGCATGATGGACCAATTGAACGAGGTACTCCAGAAGCAGAGAGGAGGAGATATAAGAGATCCATGGGATGAAGCATTTTTCACTCGGTGGGAGCACCAAGTGGTTGTGATAGAGGATTATCCTTATGCAGGGATCGACTATTGCAAGGATCCAAAGATTCCTATACCTCCTAACAGTTCCTATGGAGATATCAGTAAAATATTTTTTCTTTTTAATTTATTTCAATTTTATATATTTTTATGATTACAAAGGAAAATATTTTTGTGTGGATCAAGATAATAACATGATTGTCTGATCATATAGATGTGGGAAAGAGACATATTGATGGAATTTATATACATGGATGACATGGTCATGACGAGTGACCATGTGGAGATGCCAACCGAGTATTATATAGATTCCATAGGAATATTGATAGATTGGTGCGCACAGTGATAATGGTATTGGTCGAAGATTTGATGTAGAACATGTAGCATCATGTACTTGGAGCACCAAGGGCTTGGGTGTGGCTCTTTCTATGTGTAGCCTATGTCATTGTTTTTTATGAGAGACATGTGAAGGGAAGGTTAGGGCCCTTGGGACCACGCTTTAGAGATCATGTATATTTTTTGTATTATCGTTTCATATAGAGGATAGTTGAGGACAAAATCCTTTTTTGGAACATGATCCACTTTTGTACTTGATGAGTTTTGATGAGGATATAAATAAATGAATAAATATATCTATCTATACAGACAAAAACATAGAGATATTATACTTTTTGTCTCAGTGATAATGTGAATATGATTTGATTATATAAAAAAACAATTTTTGTGTTCTTTTGTTTCAACGTGATTGATATAAATGTCAATCTAACATGTAGTTAGAAAACACATCACTTAAAGAATTATAAATTATTGGAACATGGAAATAATTAATATGATCAAAAAAATTCTCTGAAAAACGTACCCGAAGGAAACAATGACGTAGAATAGGGTTACAAATACGATATTCACTGCTCAGCTAGCATACTACCAAATGAGTGTTGAAACAAACTTCCAAGGACCAAATGTGATTCCCAATAGCATCACAAATAAGTTCGATAATAGTGCTTACTCAACAACATTATTGGTGGAAGAATCAAGACAAGCACCTCCTGAGGCAACCAATTGACCCATGGGAGAATAAATAACCCAAGTGATGGAATCCATGTTCCGAGTGTGATGGCTAGAGCCATTGGTGAACCCTACGAATGTTGACGAATCCTGTGACATCTTCCAACCAATAAAAAGAACCATAACCAACACTAACACAAAAATGTATCTATGCTACCACTAAATACATCAATGTAGAAAATTTACAAGAAGGATGCCTAGGAGAGATAGCTTAAGTGTAATACTTCTTAATATAGAGCCCATTTATGGGATTCGAAAGTGCATTCCCTTCAAAATCCTCAAGATCATAATATAATTTTCGCATGGCATGTCTCACATTGAATGGGCCATGCCAAAATGGATTAAACTTACATACCCCCAATGCAAATTTTTCTTGGACGTAGAACAAAAAAAGGTCCCCTTTAGAGAAGACTCTGGGGTGTAGGGACTTATCATAATTGGCCTCAACTCACTTCTTGTGTGTCTCATTTTTTGTAGTAGCATATTGAAATTGATCATCAATATTTTCTAAGTAAACAAGGTTCTCTTCTAGTTCAGTCATGTCAAGGAAGATCTCTATAGAAATATTAAGCAAAGGGATATCACATTCAATAGGAAAAATTGTTTCTACCCATGAACGAGTTGAAAAGGATAGAATCTTGTTGCAGTTTTGAATTAGGTTTGGTAAGCCCACAATGTTGTGTAAAACATCAAATTCCATTTTGATTTACTCATATTGGCAGTTCTTCACAATAAGGGTTTCATGGATTTATTCACAGCTTCAACCTATTCATTCGCCAGTGGATAGTAAGGAGATGAATGCTCCTACCTAAAACCTCATTTAGATGCTAATTCTAACATCATGCGATTATGAAAGTGACAACCATGGTTAGTGACAATCTCTTTTGGAGCTTCAAACCTATCTATAACTTGGTTAAACATGAAAATAATTATGGTTTCACCATCATTAGTAGATGTTGGCATGGCTTCTTCCCACTTCCTAAAATAGTATACAACCACTATGACATATTGATTCCCCTTTGCCAAAATTGGGTGACATGTCATAAAATAATCCACACACTTGGTGAAGGGAAGAATAGTAATAACGAGAAATATAGGAGCATGATATGCACACATATTTTTAGAAAATATTTGGCAAGGGTGACATTTCTTGACTGCTTCCAAACAATATTTAAATATTGTTCACCAAAACTATCTGACGTGCAAAATATTTTTGGTTGTTGCAAACCCAGACATATGATCACCACATGATCCACTATGACAATCATTTGAAACCAACTCTACTTTTTTGTGAGTGAGGAAATGACGAATAATTGATTCTACCCCTTGACGATACCAAGTGTTGCCAATAATGAGATATTTCTTTGCGATATGGAGAATCCACCATCAATCATCTCGTGAGAAATGTGAAGGAAAATTATGAGTCTAGAGATATATGATGATATTGTTGATGTTTTGAAAACATCAAGAAGACATTATTATATATATATATATATATATATATATATATATATATATATAATATCATATGATATATGTCATGATATTTATAATACAAGGTATAAATATATACAATAAATAAGTAGTTATTTATTATCCAAGGGGTGCATCCTTTCATGCAGGGTCACCATATATTCTTTATATATGGAATGCTCATCATTGTAATTATCAATTGATCATATATCATCTCATATTATCTCATATATAAAAATTAGCATGGTATCAGAGCAGGACTGGGCTTGACTCCCTCATGGGAGGGCCCAGGTAAATGGAAGTTGGAAATGGAACATCATGGTTTTTTGAACTATATTGGGATCATGTATTCACTAGTACATTGTATGTATATTGGTATAGTAATTCCACATAAGTAGAACAGTTTTACATGGATTTGGATGTAGCCAAATGGTCATGGGATGATTTGATCATCAACAACAATGATGGTTGCTCCATTAATAACCCATTGTTGCCAACAAATTTACAGAATATTGAATCCTAGTGTGTGTGAGTACAAGATGCTATCATTGGATGCACAACAAGACATGGTAGTGGTGGAGGTTCCCAGGCTTGGAAAATAAGCGGCTTCCAAGACCATCAAGGAGTGGGGGCAACCCAAGCACAAGATTACTCATGTCATTTTCTTCACTACCAGTGGAGTCGACATGCTCGAAGATGACTATCAGTTGAAAAATCTTCTTTTCCTCCACCCAAAAATTAAGAGATTCATGATGTACCAACAAGGATTCTTTGTTGGAGGTACAATTCTCCACATGAATAAATATCTCATCGAGAACAACCGAGGATCTTGGATTATGTCCGTCTGCAGTGAAATCATGGTTTTTACCTTTCATGGCCTCTCTGACACCCACCTCGACATTATGTTCCACCAATGTCTCTTTGGTTATGGTTCAGTCATGCCCATCATGGGATTCGATCCTATCCCTCAAGTGGAGAAGCCATGTTTCAAGTTAATATAGCAAAGAATGTGATGCTAGCTTATATTTTTAAGGTTCTTGAATCCTTTGGTTTTGAGACACACCTTAGGTACCATACATGGCCTAGAATTTTTCCTATATGTATTTAACCATTTATCAATTGTGCTAGTAGATGACTGGACAAGTATGTTGTATTGAAACAATTAGAGCTTGTACATGTTCAACATATTACCCATGATTTCATGGTGGAAACCAAGCGTAGAAATGCTATGAGTTGATGGATGTTGATGGGGATTTTTTCACAGGAATGATAGTGGTTTTTTTCTCCTATGGGAAGCATTATATCTAGATAGAAGAGTTGACATGGAGCATAATAGGGTTTGGAAACCCTAATATCCACAGCCCATGCCTAATCACATAGGAAAAACATGCTGAAGAAACTAAGGATATGTGCCATTAGGAATTTTTTTTTGGAGCAAGTGGTTTCATGAGGAGAAGTATGACATAAATGAGGAAGAGTTGCAATAGTTCTCCTCATTATCAAAAGAAATGGAAATACATTTTTCCCTTGCAAAAAATTATTTTCAAAATTATTATTGAACTAGTGGATGGTCTTTCTCTAGTGTGGGAGAATGATGTAATATTTTAAGAAGTCAAGACTTGAAGACGACAACAATGGTTGTAGTAGGAATTGGGTATCAAGACAACTGGAAGAAAGGGTTATTATACTTGATAAATGAACCCTTATTTGTTTGAACAACAATTTTCCCTGGTACAAGAGCCCGAAAGATGTCTTATTGTATTTGATCCACTTTCCCTGATATGGGTGCTCAATAATGTTATGCATGTCATCAATATTTATAGTGTGAAAGTAATGAAAGAGAAAAGGATATAAGTCCCATTGATATTCTCTCTTTTTGGTGTATTCCACTGA
The DNA here is from genome assembly GCA_032191745.1 of Picea mariana. Taxonomy (NCBI): domain Eukaryota; kingdom Viridiplantae; phylum Streptophyta; class Pinopsida; order Pinales; family Pinaceae; genus Picea; species Picea mariana. The sequence goes on along the minus strand of JASDQU010097749.1, from coordinate 2,832 downwards.
TCTAGATGGATATCGGTGGCCACCCACCTTTTCCAATTGGCTCAAAACAGTTTTCTGACATTTTTGGCAATTTACTATTTTTAGCAGTTTTAACTTCTGGGGCCATTTTGGGGGCCTAAATGAAGGTTTTTTGGTATAGAGCTCCTCAATGATAGCCAAATGCATGAATGATCCCTCAAAATGAATCTCCTTGACAATATCTTTCCAACGGGCTATCACACACCTAAAACAAAGATTGTATGCAAAAGTTACGACCCTGGGAAGTTGATGTACTAGCTTACCCAAACAGGGCCCACATGACTTTGGGCGCTTGATCTCCTAGGGTTAGGTTTTTGGATGTATAGGATTTTTGGCATTCTTGCTTATTGTAAAAAGGCCTTTAGAGCCTCATTTTAATTTTCTTCTTGCAAATTTGCACTGCCGTCACATCTTTTCTCAGAGATAAGCTGCCACCATTCCAGCAAGCTTGTTTCCGCTGCATTTTACAGTTTCAGCTTATTTCATTATTGAATAGAAAACCAGTTTTACTGTATCTCTTTTATTTTGTGTTAAGCACCTATTAATAATCTGTATTCATTTTGTTCTGCTCATAAAATCTGGATTAGTGGTATTAGAGAGGTCTACTCCTTGTCATCTTAATGCATGTCCCCAACGAGGTCGGAGTATAAAGAGTTGGGTCTAAAGCTTGTTTCTCTTGAGGATAGAAGCTCTCGCATGCCCAAGAGACCTCCCATGGTAGGAGAAAAGAAATATGATGATATAGGAGATCCTTTCAAACTGTTGATTGAGGAAGCCCTCACGTAACAGAGGAACGAGATGATAGATAATTTCGCGCAAATCCTTCGGCAACTACCAATAGGCAACACATATTCTTCGAATGGAAGCGCCTCCCCCTTCAAGGTACAAATAAACTTTTATATTCCTGTATTTGGAGGTCAAATAGACGCAGATGCTGTAGACAAGTAGTTGAATCTACTAGAAGGGTATTTTTCTATTCATAAATTTTTGAATAGAGAAAAGATTACTTTTGCGCTCCTCAAAGTCGTTCCCCATGTCAAAGATTGTTGGGAAACTTTCTGTGAGCAAAAGGAAACAGAGGAAACCTCATTATTTTCAGTCATGACCACCTGGGAATCCTTCAAGGATGCTATTAAGGAACAATACTACCCTGTCGAAAGTTATGACGACCTGTATACCAAATGGACCACACTGCGGAAAGAAAGAGACCAAGAAGTGCCAAATTTCACAAATATCTTCCATACCTTGCACACCAAGTTGGGTATCAAAGATTCAGAGTGACATCTAGTGCTCAAGTATCGCAGTTCTCTACATAGATACATCTAGACCAAAATGGAATTTCTATACATCTCATCCTTGGGCGCAGCCTATCGATATGCCATCCAAATCAAGCAGAATCTCAAACAAAAGACGCGACAATTTGGGCCTGGGAACCCCTCACAAAAAAATCCAGGAAATGGCAGCCCCAACCCACTGAACAAAGGACAGAGAAAAGATGGACAGTATCAGGACAACCAGTACAAGCCACAAGCAAAGAAGGACACCATAAAGACAAAGAAAGATACTAGGAAGTGGTGCGACTTCCATAAGAGCCCTTGGGATAACACTACTGACTGCTGCTCAAAGCAGTCGCTGGTGGCCGAAGTGAAAGCCTCTGAATTAGACGTAGATTATGACTCCAAGATAGAACCAGAAAGGGGAAGACAGATCATTGATGCAGAACCCAGTGCCACCATTTCTACCACCAAGCTCCAGCCTGGTGAACCAGATGAGCCAGAAGAAAAAGAGCGCCTCTTCCATTCACAGATGTGGGTAAAAGGCACCCCGCTGCACTTCATCGTTGATAGTAGTATCCAAAAGAACCTAAACTCAGCAGAGGTCGTCAATCAGCTGGCCCTGCGAACAATGTCGCACCCACAACCCTACACCATTGGATGGCTCCGCCAAGGAAGCGATCTCCGCATCAACCAACAGTGTCGACTATCGTACAGCATCAAGCCCTTCAAAGACGAGGTATTGTGTGATGTTTCTCCTCTCGAAGTTTGTGATGTTCTTTTGGGCCAACCTTACTTATGGAAATGTCATGTTGTATATGATTCTAGGCCTCATAGTGTTATTATTACTTTGAACAGGAAATTGTACAGGATACCCAAGGCAGTCCCACCTAGTGCTATTTCCTTGATCTCTACTAAGCAATGCAGGAAGGTCATCTCTCAGACGGGGAAGTTTGTCTTCTTCGTGATTCACTCTCAGAATAAGTGAAAGATAGCAACCACATCTAGGGTCTTTGCGGCCGACCTCTCCACATAGCAGAAGCAAGTAGATAAGGTCGTGGAAGAATACTCAGATATATTCTCCTCACCTACAAGGGTACCTCTGCACTACCAGGTCAAGCACCTTATCGATTTGATCCCCGATGCACCACTGCCCAATGAGCCAGTCAATCGTTGCTCTTTGTTAGAGAATGAGGAGATCGAGAGACAGATCCAAGAACTGCTCCACAAGGGGCACATCCACCCCATCTCATCACCTTGTGGGAGCCCAATTGTGCTGGTACAGAAGAAAGATGGAACCTAGCGAATCTGTATTGATTACCGGGCTCTGAATAAAATCACTGTCAAAAATTGATACCCGATTCCCCGAATCGATGACCTCCTTGTTCAACTCACGAGGGCCAAATACTTCAGTAAGATTGATCTAAAGTCTGGCTACCACCAGGTCCCGATAGAACAGACAGATGTATGGAAGACCGCCTTCAAGTCAAAGGAAGGACTTTTTGAATGGTTGGTCATGCCCTTTGGTTTGACAAATGCT
>JASDQU010097743.1:0-19651 GCA_032191745.1 Picea mariana | reverse complement strand
GTTTCTGAGCAAGCAAATCAATAGATCTAAACCATAGGAAAACAATAGATCTAACTTTTTGAGTAAGCATGACAATAGATCTAACTTTTTGAACAATATTTCTGAGTATATACATCAATTAGATCTGAACTAATAAATCTAAACATTGAGCATTACAATATAGTAGATCTGAACAATATAAAACAATATAGCCATAAAATTATTTTTGAACAATTAGATCTGAATTAGAATGAGTAGATCTAGATCTAAACAATTCAAAAAACTGTGATTCAGCAGCTTACCTTGATATTTTCTTACCTCTGCAGCATGAAGAGCAGCATGACACAAGTGAGGGATGAGAATCCACTGTAGTATGCTCAGATAAGTCTAAAGTCATGGATCTGCCTCTAGGGTCAGATCTCTCATCAAGAGAAGTATAGGACTAATCAAAACCTTCACCCTAGAATATCTTAAACCCTACAAACCCTCACACACAAGAGTGGCTGCCAGAAAGGAGGGACGGCCACCTGAATTAAAGGTTCAACCACCTTACTAGGTTGCAACGACCTTCAACAATACATATCTAGGGGACGACAACCTTCAAAAAGGGTTTTTCTGATAATAGAAGAGGGCTAGCAGGTGACAAATAGGGTAAGCAACAATCACATCATTCCCACCAGAGAAAAGGGGACCTTGATCTTCCACACAACAGCGAAAACTCAAACAACACCTGGCAGCAAGATGAAGAGGAAGAAACCTGTCACAAGAAGACTGTTCACTACCACAAAGGTGGCCACAAGCTTCCTCAAAGGAGCCACACACTGTCACAAGGGCCGCTGACTGTTATTAGGAGGCCAAAGATTGTTACAAGGAGGCCGCTAGATTAGCCAAGGAGGCCGCAGACCATAAAGAAGCAATCCGCCAATATGAAAAGAAAAGATGAGAGTATGAAAGGAGGGAGAGGGGTTCTTATTTATACTTTTGGGTAGGGTTTAGGATAAAAGAAATATTATTAAAAATAATATATTTAATTAATATAAATATTAATTAAATATATTTATAAATTATATTAATTAATATTTCTTATATTAACCCCTAAGACAAAATACAAAACCCCCAAACAAGCTCAAGCCCAAAACAAACAAAACAAGGGTGGTGGGTTTAGGAGAGGCTTACACATGTCCGTATACTTCTCAAGGTAACTAATCAACTTTATCATCACTGCATATGGGATACATCCCTCATGTGGTCATGCCCACCTTCAAAGGAGGCTCATACACCAACAAACACCTGATCAAGGACCAGGTTGCCCCAAAACATTTATGGGGTCTTATCCACCAAGGTACAAGACCAAGGATCAACCCATGTCCCAGACATGGGTACCCTGGAACATATCCAGGGGCCTTAGACATATCTAGGGACTTTAACTGCTTGGTCCCAGACCAAGAACCCCAGTCATATACTGGGGGCCCTCTCAAGGGTCTTTACTGCTTGGTCCCAGACCAAGAACCCTAGTTATCTATTGGGGGCCCTTACAAGGGTCTTTTGCTGCTTGGCTCCAGACCAAGAACCCCAGTCATCTACTGGGGGCCCTTACAAGGGTCTTTTGCCATGGCACTGACTGTTTGGTCCCAGACCAAGAACCCCAGGAGTGCACTGGGGCCCTAGATCTTGGCTAGGATCTTTGCCATCCTCCCAGATAATGGCTCTTGCAGCTGCTTTAAATTCAACACCCCCGAAGGCATATAACACCTCCTAGTGCCACTTATTTAATTATTACATCAATTTACAAGGAAATTTTCCATTTTTACGGGAAATTTATTAATGATAGAAAAACATAAAAAAATTCTAGAGGGACCTAATGCATGTCCATAAGACTCTAGATAAATGACTAGCATGGTAATATACATTAGACACTAGACTCAGACAAACACACTAAGGCCTAACCATTAGGACACACTCTAGCTTTGGAGGAATGAGTGAAAAACTTAGAAAATTATAAATCGCTAAAAAGCAAGATATAATTAACTAAGTGAAAAAAAACACTCTAGAGTATGCACTAATGACCAAGTCTTAGGGAGTTGAGTCTTTTACATAATAGAGATGTCATGTTAGCGCATTTTATTACAATTTTCTCCAGGGGGGTATGGAACATGGATATAAGAAGAAGAAGAAAATTTTGAAGAGGCCATAATGCCCGACTGGACTTCTGAACTATGAATTTGAACAAGTGCCTTGTTCAATCTTTGTGGATCATCGTCAGTCCTGCCTGGTGCAACTAGGTAGGTAACAATTGGCTCCATATGGGGACGCGTGCTTGATCTTTGGAAAGCATGCGAGAACACCAAAATCTATGATCTGCAAGATAGACACGTGTCTCGCCAAAATGTTTATCAGTGGCACATGAAATATATAGAAACCATCAATAAAGTATAAGTTGCACATGTATATATACAAAAGAGAAGAGCATGAAAGTAAAATACAAGGAAGAAGGATTAGAGTAGGCTATTTTACAATGGATGCCCCTTGGGGATCATATGTCATCATTGAAGAACCACTTAGGAAGCTGCTCATTCACTGGCAGATTTAGCTTTATATTGTCCAACTGGCTGATATGAGTTGTCAAAGGACCTCTGTACTTTACCTTGACTTCTGATATTCTGATGAAATGCGTTTCTTTTGGTTTTCATCCAACTCAACCATCTGATCACTCTTTCTCTGAATCTTGTCTTGTGAAGTTTCCTTTGCGCCATGGGGAAAAACTTATGATTTATCTGTCTTAACTTTTCCCTGAAAGGCTTGGCATATTCTTTGAGAGGGATGGTATGTTGGATATCATCTTCATTATAAGCCTTAAATTCGTCATGAATAAAATCATCCCTATAATCCTTCACAAGATTTATTAAATTTTTTCTTCTTTTTCTTGAAGTACCTTTTCCAATTTTTATTATCCTAGGATCTTGATCTGATTCATCATTCATTTCTATTCAATCACTAGATTTTTCTATTTATACTTGTCATTTCTGTTGAAGATTTATCATCATTAATGAAGATTTGCCAAGGCTCTATGTTAATTGGAATGGATGGCCCAAAAATTGCTTCTAATTCATCCAATCCATTCACTGACTCATCTGATAGCTGAAATGTTGAAGCCAATATTGCTGACACATCTGACCCAGTTATTGATTCTGAATGTACTTCATCGAGATTCATGTCATCAACTCTTGGAACTTCCTCTAGGAACAAACCGTCAAAGAAATCCATGGTATTCCAGACCTTAGCAACTCTTTTCTCCTTAATTTTTTTTTTAATGGGTGCTAAAGAGTTGGTCAATACTGCATAGTTGCCAAGATCCTTTAATTCATAACCAATTTAATTCATAGGTTCTTTGGGATCTTCTACATGGTACCTCTTGTCTTGTTCTCTATTCAGTCTGACAGAAGTGTTATCATAAGTAGGGATAGTAGCATATGATAAATCCATTTGAAGACTAACCCCCAAACTTGTTGCCCACTTCTGAGACAAGAGCATACCCCATGCATCTGGTACATCTATGACAACAACATCCATTAATGTTGATATATCTGGGTATACTGCAAAAGCACTTGAAGATCCTTAATTAGTTAATGGACCTTGATTTTTCTTGAATCCATAGCACAAACATTATGGTAAGGTCTCAAAATCCTCAATTTTAATTGTTCCATGAGTTTCCGAGTCATAACATTTGATGAAGCTCCTGAGTCTAACATGCAATTGCAAAGAAGAAGATCGTTTACCAACAAAGAGATGAAGAAGGATTGATGGCTTCCATTTCCTCTATTCTGATCCATACCTTGCAATATGACAGGGACATCATCATATGGTTCCACGTGTCTTTCAATACCTTTCTCCTTAGGACCCTCTATGGCTTTTAATAACTTTTCTTTCTGAGAGGGAATCTTTATGAGCTTTACTACTGGAACCAAGACTTTAGCATTTGATACCCAACTACCCAAGTCAACACTCAACTCTGAAGTGGAAGGAGTACTTGCTTTGGGAATGTTCTGATAAGACCTAGGTGGATTGTCATTCCCTTCCGTTGATAGGTTACTCCTTTACTCCTTGCCATCTCAAGAATCTGTTCAGGTGTGGAATTCTCACCAAATAACTGAGTCACATTGTCATATGCTTTAATTACATCCTCTGAATTCTAACTTGTTTCCATTGTTTGAACCCAATGATCCATAGATAGAGAATGAGTTTTGTCCACATTATTGATTTGAATGCCCTGAGTATCCCACACAATTATTCATTTCTGCAAGCCTTGCTTCATTTATCTGAAGGAATCTATAACAAGTGGACTCTTCATTGAAATCATTGCAAGCCCTACAAAAAGGAAGAGCCTGATGCTCAACCAATTTTGTGGCTTCTGACTGATTTGGGGGCCTTTCATCTTGGGGAGGCCCCTTTCTTTGCCATCTTTCATTCGACATAGGTTGAAATCTATTTCCATTTGATCTTTCCACTTGTATTAATCAATTTTGCAAGGCATTCAATTGACTTATCTATTTTTCTTCCATGGCTTTTAACTGGATTGCATGGTTAGCTTCTATGGCTTTGATTATTAAAGTTAATTCTTTTAAGGAATCTGTTGAGGAATCTTTACTATCTGAACTAACAACTTTTCCCTTGGGCTCATGTGGCTTTGAAGAACTACCTCTTCTAAAACCTGGTAAGTTTGATCTTCTTGAGGCTTGCATGTTCTTATCAACTTTTATAGCTGTCTCTTGGGCAATCTTAAGATTTGCTGGTTCTTTATCTCCGAGCTGATAACACATTTCCCCATTGAAGGATTCTATATAATAGAAAAGGATGGATGCATCTGGAGGTTTGATATCTTTGTGAAGGCTATTGATTAATTCGTTAAACCTCTTGTTGAACTCCTCCATGGTTTCATTCTCATTCTTCTTGATGGAGTTCGGTTCAACTAACAAATGACGATTTTGTTTCCTATCCCCCCATCTCCCTGTAAATGCATCTATCAACTTTTTTATGGTTTTAAACTTATTATCTGCAAAATATGTAAACCAATCAAGAGCATCTTCTTCTAGAGACAAGACAAATAACTTCATTTTAACATCCTCATGTGTGGTTCCACACCACTTATTGACACAATGCGTAAAAACTTTAATATGTGATCTAGCACTAACAACATTGTTACCTTGAAAGGAAGACAACTTATCTAAATCTTTTTTCAGATCACATGAGGATAACCATTTATTGAAGTAAAATCACATGGTGCATATAAATCATCCATTTCTAAAGTAGAATTATCAATTAACAAAAAATGAATATTAGAAATGGACTCGGATCCAAGATTATCAAGGATCCTACGAGAAGTGAGCCTATTCAATCTCCTTCTATAAAACTTTTCGGGTTTAGGAATGAAATTGACCAGACCCTCTTAGTTTCTTCTTGTAGAATTATTATGCAGTGGAGTCGCCAGATGATCGAGTCTATTTCTAATAAACAATAGGAATCGAACTAAGCAAAAAAAACAAGAAAGGAAAACAAAAATCATATTCCTGGAATAGAAAGATTTATCCCCGGCAATGACGCCAAAAATTGTTGCCGCCTAATCCACACCTCGGGTCACGTGGAAGAAATCTTCAATCCACTAGGTGTAGCCTTGGGAGCAAGTCTTGAGTTGGGTGACTGTCACTTGACACATGATTCCTTTGTCTAGGCTAACTCCTAGCGAAGCCAAGGGGGGTAGTCTCTAATATAAGAATCTAAGGCTTGATTAAGCTAACTGTAAGAAGTTCTAGGAGTTAATATGAAACAAGAGCAAAATAAATGATCTAATCTAGCAACATATAATGACACATAAAAGGATTGCTTATGCGAAAGATATTAAGCAAATGAAATACTTCAAGGCAAATGATAATAAACAATTGAAATTACTTGAAAGTAAATGATGATAAGCAAAGTGGAAATATTATAGACCAATGCCAATGTATGTATTGCTGCGGAATGTGTTGCAATGCTCTTGGTAAGTTTTATTAATTAAGGGTGATTGGTTGAATTAGTGGGTTAATTCAATGAGATTGATCGATAATGCAAGTCCACTCACAATTGCATGCTAGAGATTGGAAGTGTGAAAATGAAATCTAAACTAGGATGTGTTTCCTTCAACTGCTATCCCTAAAATGGGTACAAGTAGGATCACAAGGAGTTCCAACAGGGAGAGAATGAATCCCAAAGTATCCCCTGAATTCACAAGTCAATCTGTCGGTATGATACCATATCGAGCAATAGTAATAGAAGTTTTTCCCTAGTTAAAACTACTCCGCACAAATGAAATACCTCTCTGGTTCATGCCAAGATCTAGCAAGTTGGCGAGGCCGAGAGCATATCAGGGAAATGACGGGGAAGGTTCGTTACTTTACAAAATGAAATACCGAAAATGAAACTAAGCTAACTAATTTAATAAAAGTAAATGTTTTGCGGTGCTTGGGTTTGTTTTAAGTTTATTTTAACTTGTTAAAATAGAAAATGGACACATGCAAAAGAGGAGACAATCCCCCCTGGGGTGGGTGGATGAGAGACCTAGTGGGTATCCCATTATTGTTTTCAGGTTACAATCTTTATTAGAAATGTTTGATGGCCTTTTATAGGTCTATGGCCAACAAAATTACAAAAATTTGATAGAAAATGGTATTAGAGGGAAGGTTGGGTGCCTTGGGTAGTCTCAGATGCTCCAGATCCACAAAAATTCGGTAACACTTCCTCCTATCTTTTCGCTAAACCTGAAAAAGTTGTTAGCTCTAGCCCAAAAAAATACGAAGTGAAAGCTATGCAAAAATTAGTGAAATTTAACCAAGAAAGCAAGCAAAATGCCAACTTTCTTAGTGGCTTTTGTTTGCTATTCGGGACAGCAAACAACAAGGCACTAAGATTGCCAAATATGAGATTTGAAGCTCTAAAAAGTAGAATCTAACTTTTAGCCTTGAAATTTTACTATTAAAAGCTTGCTAAAAGACAAGATTTCTTATGCTAGATCTACTTTGTATGTTGAAAACTTTAAAGTGCAATTTAGATTTAGCATGCATGCAAAAGTATAATCTACTTTTGATTTACAATAAAAATGAAGATCTATCTTATGCATGCAGAGAACAATAACAAAAAAATATTTACGTTTTTATGAAAGAGAGAGATAAGTTTGAAGTTGGAAGCCTTGGGCAATGGAGTCTCCTGGTGGAATGTTAAGGGACTACATCTTGAGAGGCTTGGAACATGTAGAAAGTACAAGCAAGTTCGACTAGATCTCCAAGCGTGAGAACCTGTAAAGATTAAGAAAATCTTGCAAGAAACCGTTATATATGGTGTCACCTACAAGAGAAACTTAGATAGCATGATCATTAGCTGAAATAAACATGCAAATCTTAGGCCGCTAATGTAAATGATCAATGAAATCTAGGAAGCAAGCTAGCTTAATAGATTCTATCCTGTTGGGTGACGACACCCTTTCAAAGGCCAAATCAACTAATTTAAGGCAAGCAAATTAAGCAAAGGTTACCTCACATTATAAGCATAAGACATCAATCATCCACACAATTCACACAAGCCACCTTCTTGACCTCCATAGTCTTCTTTATTCCAATAGAAAAATGTTACAATGATAGTACAATAGCAAGCTTGACCAAAACTCCCATTAGCTTTTGAGTGAGGGATGAGCTCCAATAATAGCAAGAGGTGCGCATTTCCCAAGGAGGGAGGGCATACTTTCCAAGAGATTGAGCCAAGTGGAAGGGAGAATTGCCACCACATTTCAAGTAGACTCAAGAGAGTGCGGCCACTAAGAGAGAGGATGGGTAGGAGGGCACCACCTCTCAAGAGGTAGGTGCATCTCTCTTTGAGTGCGTCACCTTTGGAGAGGGAGAACACACCTCACATAGAGATTTCCACCATTTCAAGAGAACAACTCACTTAACTGAACTCCAAGCTCACTTAACTCGCCTCAAGTGCCAACAACTAGCTGCAAGGGTGAGTTAGGCTGGAGACAAACCAAAACATGTTTCCAGCGTGTTTCCTTAATAATGGGGAGCCGATTTATCTATCTTTTATTCACCTTTTTCGAGTAAAATTGATTTTTGATCAGAAAAAGTCAATTATTTCTCTCGATAAGGGGGTACATGGGTAAAAGGGGTATTTTGGGTTAGAAAACGATACCCCCAAGGCATATAACACCACTTAGTACCACTTATATAATTATTACATCAAGTTACAAAGAAATTTCCCGTTTTACGGGAAATTTATTAATGATAGAAAAACATAAAAAAATCCTGGAGGGACCTAATGCATGTCCATAAGACTCTAGATAAATGACTAGCGTGGTAATATACATTAGACACTAGACTCAAACAAACAAAATAAGACCTAACCATTAGGTCACACTCCAACTTTGGAGGAATGAGTGAAAAAACTTAGAAAATTATAAATCGCTAAGAAGCAAGATATAATTAACCAAGCGAAAAAAAACACTTTAGAGTATGCAGTAATGACCAAGTCTTAGGGAGTTGTGTCTTTTACATAATAGAGACGTCATGCTAGCTCATTTTATTATAATTCTCCCTAGGGGGGTATGGAACATGCATATAAGAAGAGGAAGAAGAAAATTTTGAAGGGACCATAATGCCCGGCTAGAGTTATGAACTCTGAATTTGAACAAGTGCCTTGTTCAATCTTTGCGGATCATTGTCAGTCCTTCCTGGTGGAACTAGGGAGGTAACACCATCTATTCCCAAAAGGTGCTTCCTAACCTAACTATATCTCCCAACCCAAGGATGGCCACAAACATTGCATGTCCAACGGCATGACCCACCTTTTTGGTTTCCTAGTTTTTTGCTTGTTGAGGGACCAATTAATTTGGTTGCATATAGCAAAAGTGTTTTTTTTGGATCAAATGTCCCCTTTGCATATTTAGCCAATGCCCTTGGTGTGAAAATTCCAGGTCCTATTAGCTTGCCTTCTTGGTTTGTCTTTGACCAAAGAAAGGCTCTAAGTTTCAACTGAAGTTAATTTGTTTTCTGCTGTTTTATAACAGCCAACAGTCCAAAAGTATTTTGCTGATTTGTTACGGTTATGTTCTCAATTTTGGGTGCTCTAGCATGTCGTTTTCGTCACCAGAAATTAGTACATGCATCTCAAAATAAACATAACACACCTAAACANCCTTTGCATATTTAGCCAATGCCCTTGGTGTGAAAATTCCAGGTCCTATCAGCTTGCCTTCTTGGTTTGTCTTTGACCAAAGAAAGGCTCTAAGTTTCAACTGAAGTTAATTTGTTTTCTGCTGTTTTATAACAGCCAACAGTCCAAAAGTATTTTGCTGATTTGTTACGGTTATGTTCTCAATTTTGGGTGCTCTAGCATGTCGTTTTCGTCACTAGAAATTAGTACATGCATCTCAAAATAAACATAACACACCTAAACATCGTTTACTGTTGAATATGAACAGATCTAAGAAACTAAATCATGCATTTGTAGACACAGGTATTTTTGGTCAACATGACCCTGGATAAACCCCCCTGGGGAAAACCAGTTTGGAATATGTGTGTATATATGAGGAAAGCAGAAGAAGGGTTACAGTAAACACAATATATGAAAGAACCTGATACAATAGCAACTCCAATTGAGTTGATATAAAAGCTCGAAATCAACAGATGCGCCCCAGAATGGTGCACCCCTCATGCAAACTGCCAGAACCACTGAATCTGCTCCAACTGCCAACTGCGAGCTCAGATCTGAAAACCCCTCCACAAGAATGAAGCTCTAGTAGATGGCCTCCCTCTGAAACTGATTTCACTGTAATCTGATGGCTAGATATCCCACCAGGTACGAATCAACCTCCACAGCTAATGCGCCCCTCTCAGAAGTAGAATAGCTCCAGTAAATAATCAAGGCAAGTAGCTCCAAGCCTCCATCAATGAAAGCAAGCGACCTCCCTCAAGCATCCTCACAAAACTGACCTCATCTCCATCCTCCAAGAGCTCCTCTCTCAACAAGCAAAAGACCAAATGAAGAATGCGCCCCTCCTTCACCCTTTGCGCCCCTCGTTGACTAGCAAAAGGAAACCTAGATATTCAAGGGTGGAGATCATCTCATCTCCCATCTAATCGATGGTTGAGAATCGAGATCTCTCCATGAATATCTAAATCACAAACCCACTTTGGGTTAAGTTTCCTAAGTCAACTTTGTGTCTCTAATTCACCCCTTTGTGAATTAATAGTCATTTTAGGCCAAAATGACTAAATTTCACTTTATCCAAAGTCAAAGTGAAATTAGACAAAAGTACAAGGTACAAAGTGTAATGTCCTTCCCTCATGTGCTAAGGAGGTCATAAGCACATGGGGAACACCTCCCAAGGTACAAAACTCAACACTTGGTGGGTAGAGACTGGCAATGGCTTGGGTTTCATTCAACATTGATGAGGTGGCAACTCCACTCCCACTTCCAAGCTATGTCCCGATCCCAACATGACCCTCTGCTTGGGCATCATTATCATTATCACTGTCACTGTCACTTCTATCGCTATTGTTGGAATCATTCATGTTGCTAGTTTTAAGCTTTTATATGTAGATTTTTAATTTTTGGCAACCTGCAGCAAGGGTTTCGCATTACAGCCTGTAGATTTTTAATTTTTGGCAACCTATTTCGCCAAGCACCCCCTGGTTCTAGGACAGTGGGAAGCAGGGGGAGTGGTGGGTTGCACTCTCGACCCTAGGGGGGACACGTCCCCATGAAGCACTGCTTTCATCCCTCTTTTGCATTTCCTGTGATTTGCATAATTTGGAAATATTTTGTATTCTCATCCCCTTTGGCCAATCAGATGGCTCTGCTTTTTAATCTCCTCTAGGATTCCTTCCAAGCTAAAAGATTCTTTTTAGATTGTTCTAGTGCCCTTAGCCTTGTTCTTGTTTCCGTTGAATAATTGCCTTCACTGTCTTGTTCATAGATGTCAGCAATTTTCCTTCCCATTTTTCAGAAAATCTTGACTGAGCAAAATCCTCCCAAAAATGAACCCTGTCATCATAAGGTCCATATATGTTGATCACTGAGAATACCTTCCCCAACTGTATTGACATGAGCTCTACACCTATTCTTGATACAAACGAAGCAGAGATTAACATTCTCATAGATCTCTTTCTCCACCCCATTATCAACCCTCTAGATCCCCATCTAACATCTACATATCAGAAGTCCCAATATTTCATGATTGAAGCTATGTCCCCTATTAATTTCTTTCCTTTCCCCATAATTTCTTGAATTAAAAAAATATCTTGTTTATGCACCACCAACTTCACCGTGACATTCTTTTTTTAGGGTCTGCCAAACCCCTTATCTTTAAGGATAGAATAATCATGACTTAACCCTCCCTAGGGCTTGCCCTGCTATAAGGGCCCCCAGTATTGTTTGTTGTGTCCTCATTTGAATCTCCCTAAGGCCTTTATCTTGTGCATGGAAGAGGTAAGACCTTCTCTCTAAGATATTAGAGGCCCCTTCTCTCCCTACATCCTTGCTTAAACCCCCCTTGGTTCCTTATTCCTCCATATCTTTAACCCCTGTCCTAGGTCTACGGTGATAATGGGGTTTTTCAAGGCTGGGCGAAACTTCCTCGAAAGAGGCTGAATTAGGGTTGATCCTTTGGATGTGGGACATCTCCTTAGTGCTCTTTAAAGGAATGGTAGCTGGAATATTCAGATTTTCCTTTAATTCTTCCTGATAATATGTTTGTGCAGATCCCCTGATACTTTGCCTACTGAATCCCCCTACTTTAGGTTTCTGGGAGAGGCTTTTTTGACTATCCCCCAAGGTAGGCTAGATGATTCCATTTTACTCAATACCTGTAAATGTTCATGAGAAGGAGGAGAAATTAAAGACTTATCCAATATCTGATTCCATTTGCCTTTATTGCCTCCATTATTGTTACATCTAGAGTAGAGACTCCCTTGAAACAATAGGCTCTTCAATGATGGGTTGTGATAAAGATATCAATATTTCCTCCTTTCACCCATTGGGTTTTTCTATCTTCCTATCCCTTTGTCTTCACAACAAAGATCGTCCACCTCCATTGTCATTACATCTAGAGTAGAGACTCCCTTGAAACAATAGGCTCTTCAATGATGGGTTGTGATAAAGATATCAGAATTTCCTCCTCCCACCCAGTGGGTTTTGCTATCTTCCTATCCCTTTGTCTTCACAACAAAGATCCTCCACCTCCATTGTCATTACATCTAGAGTAGAGGCTCCCTTGAAACAATAGGCTCTTCAATGATGGGTTGTGATAAAGATATCAGCATTTCCTCCTCCCAGCCATTGGGTTTTGCTATCTTCCTATTCCTTTGTCTTCACAACAAAGATCCTTCACCTTTTCAGATTAGTCCTTCGTTAAAGTCTCTCTGCCTTGCTCTCACTTTTCTTTACATCTGAGGCCTCCTCTTGAGATTTAGTATTGGCCTTTGAGAGATTGTCCTTCTGCATGGACCTTCTCTGCCATACACCCTTTGAGAATGTTGAGCAAACATTGCTCTACAAGATGCCCATAAATATGGCATTGGACACATTGAAATGAACCCGGACATAATCTAACAACTATGTGTAGTTCCACCTTCCTGCCTTAATTTGAAAGGTCTCTGGGAGCTCCTCCTTTAGATATAGTTCAGCCAAGATACATGTCACTGCCCTCGAGGGGTTCTCTTTATAGAAATTTGAAGAACTAGAAGGCTGCCCAACAGGTCTGTCTTTGACCTCTTGTTGGGCTCTAAGTTTACTCAATCAAATCTGTCCTTTCTGCTGTTTTAGGACAGCAACAGGTCTGAAATTTCTGCCAAGAAATCTGCCTTCAAACTGATGGTTATATGCTCTTTTAAGGTGCCCTTGCAAGTGTTTTAGTCACTGGATGTTAGCACATGCAAACCTTAAAACATATAGCACTCCTCTAGGATCTTTACAAGCTCCTACTGTTGCTTTAAACACTAAACATACATGATAAATGAACGCAAGTATTTTTGGTCAACATGACCCTGGATAAACCCCCCCCAAGGAAAACCAGTTTGGAATACAAGTCTATATATGTGATGTAAGAAATGTGAGATACAACAAGTACATGAAACAAATGAACCTGATACAAAGGCAGCCCCTCTCAAGCTGCTATACAAGTCCAAGAAGGTGAATGTGCCCAAGCATGGTGCATCCTTCTCCTTTGTTTCTCAATCCCACTCTAGCCTTGCACCCTTGCTGCTCAATGCCTTGTAGAAGAAACCCTTGCACACAAATCTGCCCTTGTGCTACCTCTCCAACAAGACACTCCAATCAATAATCTGACAAGTAGAAGACCTCCCTGCTAGGTGTGCACCCTCCTCCAAGCAAGCATGAACACCACAAAAAAAATGGAAGCCAAAGCCTCCTAGAGCCCTCCATAGAAGGAGGCGCCCTTGCTGCCCTCTTCCTTTGCTTACATTCCCATTTCCATTGCTCTCCTCTTCCTCTCCAAGTGAACAAAAGATAGAATGAGTCTCCTTTTGCCCTATGCGCCCCTCTTAAGGAATCATAAGGAAACCTAAAAGATCAATGACTAGGATCACTCCAAGCCATATCTAATCCAAGGTTGAGATCTCTCAAAAAGAATCTCAACTCAAAACCCACTTTGGGTTAAGTTTCCATAGTTCACTTCATGTCCCTCAATTCACCCACAAAGTGAATTAATAGTCACTTTTCACTCAAGTGACAAATTTCACCCTTTTGACTTAGGAAAATGTCAAAGTGAATTTAGACATAAAGTATAAGGCACAATGGGTCAAATAGAAACCCACAACTACAAGGGGACCTCTTATCTTGGTACACCAGAACTCAACACTCTTTGAACTGGTGATCCATCTCAATGAAGGATCCTATGCTATCTCTGATAGCCTTTAAAACCTGCAAAGACCAATGTTCCAAGGGTAAACTTGGGAATTTAACCCATATAGGTTGACACAAAGACGTTTCTGTTCGTGGGTTGAAACATGGGGACCACTTTTCTAGAGACAATGGAAAAGGATCTAAAAACCATCTAGCATTAAGGATCATTGCTGCATCTTCCACAGATTTAAAAATGAATGCCAACCATCCTCTAACCAGAATATGGTACTTCGGAGAATAGCCAAGCATTGGCCTCTAATTCCGAGCTATCCATTGTTCCAGATTCCTCTATGAAGTCTTTCTACCAAAAAACCATCCTGTAAGAGCTTTCTTCTCGATATCTAACACATGTTCCATTAAAATATCTTCTCCGAACACCAACTTCACTATGTGCCTCAACTTGACACATTTTCTTCCCTTCTTTGCTGGTTTAACCTTAGGAATTCCCATACCTTTATTGCTCAACTCTCTCAAGGAAATGTCTAACCCTAGGAGTTCCGGTAACACTAAATTCCTTCCCACAGACCTTGCACCCACTCCTGTAGCGTCTTCATCTTTCAGCTCCTCCTGCCGACCAGAACTTACCCCATTTCTCTGATCCAGGAGACTCAGATCAACTGCTTGCAAGATCTGCTCCTCCTGCTCCACATGGGGGTCCTTCAATGCACAGCTTGGAGGTGAAAGAGTGGGCTGCATAATGAGGTCACAGTGTCCTTTCCCTTGACATTTATCCCCAGTGACTCCAAAAGTCTCCTTTACTGCATTACTTTTTACTCCACGTAATCTGTCAGGAATTAGAACTGACAGTGCTTATCAAAGAGGCTGTCCTTTCCTCCTCGTTTGGATAGCCCAAAATATTTGGGGGTTCTGAATACCTAGTATCAACAGAACCCCAAAGATTCCCCTTAGCATGGAACCCCATGCTTAAAGAAGTTTGAGATCCAAACGAAGATCTTCCATTGGTGAATATTTGTTGACCTTCCAACGGATCTGCAGAATAATCTATTAGTTCCTCCTCAGACTCCATAATTACTTAGTCGGTATGTGCTCGGACATGACTTCACATCAGAACTAAATCCGCAGAATTTTGAATGGGATCTAAAATTCTACTTTGTCCATACGAAGTCTAATGAGGTAAAGTTGACATTCTCCTTTATCTTTCCTTTTCTATCCTTTTACTTTAAGAATTTAATATTACCATTAATTACTATGGTTTTAGCTTTTTATTGTTTTTTTAAATTTGGGGGTAATTTTTGTTGTTCCACAGGCCGACATATGGATTAGTATGGAATCAGCTGGTTTCATACAAAATTGGCTGCTTCAGGCATTTAAGTTCGGGTCCGTAAAGAACCAGCTGATTCCATCAAAAAACTGGCCAGTTCAGTATGGAACGGACCATTTCCAGTTTAGACCCTTGATTTGAACCGACAACCCCTGTAAACCAGTTGAACCATCCGGTTTTGGCAAAACCGGTTTGGTTCTGATAACACTACATCAGAGTTTAAATAATGCTAACATCCAATAAGAATTACAGGACCAGCTTCTGCTCAATCAAGTAAATCGTGTTAGATGTCAGAAATCAACAGCTCAAAGTACTCACAATGGCCATCTTAGCTCAACTATGTAAAGAGGTGAAACCACTGACTTTATTGTACCCAAAGATGCTCATCACAGAGTACCTTGGAAAACAACCACACACGATCATCAAGATACATTCAGATTCTCGAACAGTGGCTAAGCACAGAAATGAATGATGATGTTGTAATACTGAAAGGAATTGTCCATCAGGCAGAGAGGATAGTTGTGCAGGACGCTCATTTGTCAAATGCATCATCTATGTTTTGATCACTCATTTTACTATGCCCACCTTTTGTCTGTCATTGCCAAGTATTGAGGCCTTTGAGTGTCGCTGCTTTGACTAATAGAAGGATTCTTCAGACAAAGGGGGTGGTGCCTTCATGCAAAGTATCGAATATAATACCATGTTGCATGGTCTAATAACTCGTGTTATTGCCAAGTTATTCTTTCAAAATTTGGCAGCTTGTTTGAATAGGAGTCTTGGTAGCATTGTTATAACTATCTCCGATTTGAAGATAAACAGAATTTGCTGATAGTATAATTAATTTCATCACAAGGTGGGAGGACGATCATCACTGGGGTATGTAACAAAGATTGTAAACATGGATGACGATTTTGATCAGAAAATGTCAAATAGTTATCTACCGTGAAAAACCAGTAATGTGGGAAATCATTTCATGGTTTAATCCATTATCCTGTAAGATAGGGTCCTGGTTTGCACTTATGATTTTCTTTATTCTAAGTACACATTTAGGTTCTATCTCTTCCTGGTTTGTACACATTAAGGTTCTATCTCTTCCTGGTTTTCCTTCAGTTTTTTAGCTGTGCTTTTTTGTAGGGCTTTTTTATTGTTCCCTATAATTTGTCTTGTTGATCGAAATCCTATGTTTGATAAGTGATTACAAGTACAATCTGTTTTTCTTCCAAACAACCATTTTAATTGTATCTATGTATTTGTGTTGTTGCCTATCATGTTTAAAGTGTTAGGGTCATCTTAATTTTATCAGATGGGCTTGTGATACTTGATGAAAAAAAATGGATTGTATTCTTGTTTGCATTCAATGAAGTCATGCTAATATGGTTAGTTTGTGTTCTGCAGAATGACAAATTGGAATTTCTGCAGCCTGGTTCCCTTCAGCATCTTGGAGACAATATGCTCGCTTTATTACTTGAAGTTGTAACCTCACCTCATTTGCAAAACATAAAAGCAAATAAAATTGAGAAGGGCTCTGAAGACATCCAGGTTGTCTATTTTGATGTGCTGGTAAGAGGCAAACACCTTATCTATTTTCCTTGTCCTATTAGCTTTTGAGGCAAATGTTAGAAGCATAATAGAAATGAAGATTTTTGATGAAAAATTTACTCAAAGCATTGTAGTAGGGTAGTACTATAATTAAGGATTTTTAACATCCTTAGGCACAAGGAATTGCTGTTGAGACTTGAGAGAGAAAATTACTGGTATTTTCACGTATTTTGAATAGCAGCAGACAATGGCTTGGTTTTGTCAACTTTCAAGGCATAGAAGTGATAGTTTACTCACTTTAAAAATTAGTGAAGTTACAGCGGTAGGTCCTTTAGGGTGGCATTGCTTAGAGTTGAAACTTTGCATCATTTACTAACAAGCAAATATTTCTTCATTGGCAACCTTGGGAAAACCATTTTTCTTTGAGAAAATGCATCTTATTTTCCATTGCTGAAAGATTAACAAATACATCAACAAGCCAAAGTTTGAAAATAGAGGTTACCCCTCCCTACATAGCCAAAGAGAGCCAGCATCTCTGCTTTTGGTCCAATCTCAAGAGCGTACATCTTTCCTCAAAATGCCAATCTTGGATGAAATCTGAATGGCCAACGCTAATCTAAAAGCCATGAATTCCTAGGTCTGGCAATGAACTTCCTCTATTTCCACTTGATTTAGGGTTTGGATTTACTCTAGAGGGCTTCTGGTGGGCAATATTCTGCAGCACTATGACGAAGGATGTTAGTCCCTGCAACAAATGAGCAATATTGGTAATTTGTCCATCCATATTCCTGACTTTTCTATTAAGATTGGTAACTTTCACCTTAAGCAATTCTATACGACTATAGTGCTCCATTTCTTTCATTCTTAGAGAGCAAGTATTTACAATAAATAGTGTATAATCCCCAACAATTACATGTGAAACAAGGCATCGTTACAAATTTGATCTGGATACGCACTAGTAGAATTAGCGCAACCACAACAATAGCTGCGATGAGTTCAACTTACATACACAATGTTTAACAAGTTATGGCACAAAAAATAATGAAGCTAACTTGGACAAAAAATAAACTCATACATTCAACATTCAAGCACACGTTGGCACAACTCAACTCTGAATTTTCATTAATAAGTGTTGAGTTTTGGTGTACCTTGGGAAGTGGTCCCCTTGTGGCTATGTCTCTCTAACCACAAGAGGGAAATGATTTGACCCTTGTACTTTACCTTTATGTTAAAATTTCACTTTGACTTAGGAGATTTAAGTCAAAAGTGAAATTTGTCACTTAAGGCTAAAAGTGACTATTAATTCACTTTGTGGGTGAATTAAGGGACAGACAAACTTAGGAAACTTAACCAAAAGTGGGTTTCTAAGTGAGATACTTGTGAGAGGATCTTACCCATTGATTAGAGATGGCAAGAGATGATCTTAGCCATCAATCTCTAGTTTTGGCTAAGCATGGCTAAAGAGGGGTGCAAGGGTTGAGAGAGGCATTCATTCTTATTTTGTTGACTTGGAGAGTTTGGAGAGGAGCAAGGACATGAGAATGGAAGCATTGGATGGAGCTAGCGTGGGCGTCTTCATTCATGGAGGGCGCAAGGAGGCTTGAGGATTCATTATTTGCTTGTTGGTGCTATTGCTTGGTGGAGGGTGCACTTGTGGAGAGAGGGCGCAAGCTTGTAGGCACGTGTTGGAGTGAGGCTAGAGCAGATCTGTTTGGTGGAGGTTTGAGATAGCATTCAAAGGGAGATTTGCATGCAAGGGTTTCTCAAACAACCAAAGGAAGGTCAAGGGCGCACTAGTTCTATTGGCTTGGACAACAAAGAGGAAGGGCACACTTCTTGGACACATTTTCCAAGGAACTTGTTAGCAACATGTTGACCGCCTCTCCAACATAGGTGGTCAACTCCATGTGCCATGAAGAGATGCATCATCAAATGCAATTTTGTTGAAGACTTTTGGTTCTACAGGGCATTGTTTGGCCCCAACACTTCTTTTTGTAACTGGAATTTCCGCACCCTTGCGTGGGTTAATAATGTAATAGGTCTGCATGAGTCATGTCTAGGTTAGTTACCTTGGGATCGGTTCATTGGGAGAGTTCCTTTCATCGAGGGGTTTTTGTCCTCAGGTTATCAATTGGGCTTTTCAGCCTTATTGATTTCCCTTGAGTTTTTCCCTCACACTTGCAATAATTCCTCCAAAGTGGTGAACGACGTTCTAGTGGGCTTATCTTTTGGTAACTATTGTAGGGAATCATTTTTAATGACCATGCAAGACATCTTAGGAAGTTTCGCGGAATTCCGTCGAGTCTAGTATAATTTTTTTTAATTAATTAATTTTTAATTAAATTTCCCTAAGTTTGGAGGTTTAATTATTTAATTAATTAATTATTTTTGAGAAAAAATTGTAAAAACTAGGTCTTTGGATTTTTGATAGGGGTATTTGTGCTCAAAAGAAATGGAATAGCACCCCCTACATCCATGGACCAAGTTTCAACTCAGTTGGACAACTTTTGCTATGGATTTGTCCACCCGGAGTGTCAGTCAGTCTAAACAATAATTTTAATTGCTAAAGTCTTGACATAACAAAAATGTAATTTTGTAATAATGAGTTAAAAGGATGATGTAAAGATGGATAAAGGGGAGAGAGATTTTTCCTAACCTTTCCTAACCTTTTCCAACCCTCACATCACCCCCCCACCTAGCCATAAAGCAAAAACGTCACTTTTCCTAGAGTGGTGTGCCTTCCTTCTAGAAAGTCTCCAAAAAGTAAAAAATGATAAAAAAAATCAATGGGAGACTTATGCTATCCTTTGACACGCTTTTCCTAGCCTCCCAGTACCTCTTTGCTTCATCCCAATGCCTCTCCACTCCCCTTCCCTCATTAATTCCTGTCCATTCCTCTCCTCTCCCCCA
>JASDQU010097739.1:0-21452 GCA_032191745.1 Picea mariana | reverse complement strand
AAATTGACATATCAAATCTTGATAAAAAAAAAATTAAAAAATAGTCATTGGAAAGATAACAAAATTATTTACAAGTTTTGTTTTTACTGTAAAGTGAAATTCTAAATAAAAAAAATACTTTTGTATGCCAGAAGTTGAAGAACTTGTGAAAATACAGTTTTTTTTTCATAAAACAAGCAAAAGTGTTACCCAGCTTCATGATTTTACCCAACAATGCATCCACATTCATGTTTTACTATATTAGTTCTACTTTTGTCAACTCTATTCCCACTTTGTTTATATATGCAACAATTTAATCGATGCAAATGAAAAATAGAGAGCAAGTAGGTTGATATCAAAAGACCTCATCTTTAGTACATATCCTATATTCATTTGTGTGGGTGTAAGCATGTTTTGGTGACTACCATGACAATGTGTTGAATGGAAGAAGCATGAGTAGATGTTACCTATGTTGCTTCAATAAATTTCCCTAGGTTCTTTGTCATGCATTTTCCCTAGGGAATAAGGAGTGAATAGTCCTCAATATTGAGTGAAGAGTCCTTAGGGCATGTACATTTTCATCTAGTTGTCCATATGTCTATGGGACTTGTTGAGTATATCTCCCTCATTTTATATATTATGGTGTGGTTTTATATCTAATTAAATCCCTTTTATTAACCTCAGTCTTAACCCTAATTTTGGAGTTTACCCCACAAAATTTCACCGTCACACACCTTTCATGTCTTTCAACCATTTTTGGGGGAACTAGAATGTGATTGTGAGTTTCTTTACATGATTGATGTTAATTATAAAATACCTTGATATTTTTGTACAAAAGGTTATGTATTTAGTGGATTTAAATATTTCCCTTATTTGATGGAGATGGGAATTATTATTTACCTCTATGCAAACCTTTTTTCTTATTGGCATATCCTCCCATGTAAATCCCATAAATTAACATACAATCCCATACATTAACATACAAAAATTCTAATAGACAATTGAAACAAAAAATTTCACAATGAAACCCCTATTAGAATTTAGAAAATACAAATTTGCAAAACCTTGAGAAGGACACCCTCACTTAAATGAAAAATGGAAAATAATATAAATATGATGTGAAAAATAATAGGAAAAATGGAAATCTTTGACCAAATGAAAACCATATACCACCCTCTATAATAATGTCTAATTTAATGCCACCAACAATAACAACTCACAAAAATAATGTGATTTGACCCTATGATAGCATCGTTGCCACATGAATTATTTAAAAGGAGACACTATATAAGTACCTACAACAAAAAATAAGGACAAATTTATAAGGGAAATCCTTCTTTCATAGAATTTGGTTGGTTGGTGGTGTTGAAAAACATAGTTTTTTGGTGGGGTTGAAAAACATTGTTGTTTTGGTGGTGTTGAAAAAAACAGTTTTTTGGTGGGGTTGAAAAACACTATTGTTTTGGTGGTGTTGAAAAACACCATTGTTCTTATTAACTTGGGTAGGAAAAAGGGTAGTAATTTTAGACTCACACACTAAAACAATTTTAGTCATATGTTAATGTATTGAAAAAAAAAAAAAAATAGCAAACAATACATATACCTCGATATAGAATACAAGATTGAACATTTAATTTTTCCTCTCTTATATACTTACCTCTAATTTCATTTAGGTAAGCCATCCATACAATATTTTTTACTAATGTTCTCCATAAATTTATCATTCTCGAAGTGAGGTATAAATTATCATACCCAGTGACACAAAAATTAGGGAACAATTACAATGCTACCTTTTAAAACTATATCTCAAATTTCTAAGTGCAATTTTAAATAATATATTCCCTTTAAGTAAACAACATTGACCTAGGACATCAATTGCAACATAGGAATGTCCGATATAAACAATATTTTACATAATATTTTTGTCTATTATTCCTTGGACATATAATGTTATGAATAAAGCCTCTTGATGAAATTGGCAGTATTATGTCTGAACATTCTTTCACATGGTTAGTATGCAAAACATGATGGATGCATATATATGTGTCATAAAAAATAATCCATGTAACTTAATGTATAACACAATATTATACATGTAATTTTACCTCTCTTGTATACTCACCTGAGGTAATTTATGTAGACCATCTAGATCATCTCTATTACTGATGGTCTCCATCAATTTATCATGCTCTGAATGAGGTAGGATGTATCATACCTTTGATGAGATACTTCTAGACATTGTTTATAGTTGTATGTTTGTACCAATATATGATTTTGTAAAATGATATACCAATTCATTTGTTCTATGATTCATGAATACATAAACACTAGTATTTATTGAGTTTTGATCTAGTGTAAGGTATTCTCACTTAACAACCATTGAGACAAAGCTATATTTGTATCATTTATGCATCTCCTTCATTTTTGAATTGGAACTAGCCTCAAGGTAATGGTGTGGTTGAGTTCACTAATAAGAACCTATTTAGGATCCTAAAGAAAATTTTAGTTGATCATTAAAGGAATTGGAATAACGCACTGTTGAATTCCTTCTGGATTGATAGAGTTACACCCAAATATAATATATTAACCTCACCCTACTTTATGATATATGGAAAAGAATCCATCTTCCCTCCTATTTTTTCTTACCTTCTCTCTAGATTACCCAAGCTTCTTGAGGGTACAATTTCCCAACTATATGAATATAAATTAATATCTTAATAAAACTATAAGAAGAGAAAGCCAATAAAAATTTTATTTTTCATTGGTAGATGACAAAAATATGGTTTCCTAAACATTCAACAACATGCAAAGTATTTGAGGTAGAAAACCTTGTTTTAAAGTGGAATAAACTGAATGATCCTAAAGGAAAGCACATATAGTTTCAAAACTGGTGGTTTAGTCCATTTCAAGTGGATGAAAAACTTGGTCTTCACACTTATAAAATGTAGAACATAGAGGGGGAGGTGGAAATTCTCCCTATCAATGGCCAAATTATGAAGAGACACTTATATTATCTACCTCAAGGTGGTTGGCATGTGAATAGTAGTTTTCATTTCATCAATCTCGCCTTTAGGTTTTTTATAAATTTGATCTTTGATTCCTTATAATAATTTTTGTTATTTCCACTTATTCTAAGTTTTGTTTAATATATTTATTTATTTTTGAAAAAAATGAGTTTTCATTCATTTCTTTTTGTTAATAAGTTTTATCCTCCTGACTTGTACGCCTGCTAAGCAATTTGAATATTTGAAGTCTCCCTGAAGGGTTTAGTGAAATGTCTTGATAAGAGTAAACATACTTTCTAAAATGTGTAGTCTCCCATATTATTCCCCAATCATAAATTAAATAGGAAGATATGAATAAATATCCCATGTTACCTAAATAAATTAAAATAGTGGTGGATTTGAGGCATCCTCAAATAACCAAGTCCCATGAAATATTGAAAGTTTATCCAAGTGCTGATTCAACTAGATTGAAGATACCATCCATTCATAATAAATGAGAAAACCATATGAAAGGCTTGCAAATAGATCTCCAGGGTATAAAAAATAAATATTTTGGGCATATCTATATTATTTAGGAATGGACAATCCATTCCTAAAAATAGTCATCATCACTACATGGTTATAAAGTTTACTTGTTTCCCCAATCCACCATTGTCATACCATATAGATTTAATTAGATAAAAGTATTCAGAAAGGTAATTCATTTATATGTGGGGAAATGTAGATATATCCATTAGGTCTAAGGATGTTGGCTAGCAAAACCGTAGTGCCTGAGATGCCAAGGTGACTCCACTGGGATTATGGATGCTTGTGGGATTGGAGAAACACTACAGGAAAGTGAAACACCTTGTTTGTTTAAAATATTCAACCCACCTTTAATGTTTTATATTTTTTAAAAGATAAAACATTGTGATTATAAATTCTACCTCAAACATCAAGTGAAGCATTAAAGGGAATCAACTCCATGCTTTATATCATTAGTAAAATCTATTAAACCACTAAATTTTTGTGACTAGGATACAATAGGTTCATGTTATAAAAGAAAGACTTGAAGAATCCATTTGTTTGAATTCCAAGGTATATTTTTTCTAAACTTTATGACTTTCTATTAAAATAAATGGTTGAATAAGTATCAATTTAGAGACTCTTGGATTCGCCTAGTGTGTTTCCATTTGTTGTGCCCTTAAATCCCCCCTCCCAAGTTTTGATCAAAACATGGGTCCCTCTTTTTATTCTTATTTTTGGATTTATATTAATAATATATCTTCATTGCCTTGTAGCTTACTTTATTTTAATTATCTTGAAATGAATAAGTTAGATGAGCCTCCATGTTTCACTCTCTTGACTTTATTTGAGATAAATTTTCTTCCTTATATTTATTTTTTATAACTTTTCAAATCGGGCCCTTCCCTCCCTTTTTGACTATTGAAATTTTCCCAATTTTATAATTACTATCGATCCTTAGATCAAGCCTCATTCTCCATATCTTCAATCTTTCCTTCCCTCAATTTTTCAATTGGTTCCGACTTCAAAATTAGTCCCTAAAATCACCTCCATTTGTTGAGCCTTGTTTAGATTTGGATATCAACCTTGATTTTGGAAACGAGCCCTCCTATGAATATTGGAATTGTTCGAACTTTTCATTTTTGTTTAAAATATGTTTTGTTATTCTGCGTCCTATTTAAACTTTAAGTTGAACCTTTTAAGGTTCAATTTTTAAATCGACCCAATTTATGAATCATACCCTCCCATCACCAAAGCCCATGAAATATTGTCTTGATTTGGTGGTCAAGCCTTCCCCGCCTTCCCCATCAAACACTAGTGAGAAGGGATCCTGATTTTTCAATCAAGCTTGAATTTTGAAATCATCCTCCCTTGCCACCAAGTTTTTTTTCTTCTTTGATATTTTTTTATCCTCCATGAAACCTTCCAACTCTTGCTCCTGGATGATAATTTATGAAAAATATTTAGAGTTTGATTATATTTGACCCAATTTTCAAAATTGGGCCTCCTTTAAACCGAATTTTCATAACACATCTTGATTTCCTAATCAGTCCAAACCTTTGAATTGGGCCTCCTCCTTGCAAACTCTTTCTCAGATTCCATGATCACATATGATGGCCAAATGGGTTCCTGCTCCAAAATATACTGATAATGGGTCCCAATATTTCAATCATCTCTAATTCTTATATCAACCTTTTTTTTTCCACTCTTCACATGCATGGAATTTCAAAAATTTACATTGGATTCAATAACATACACATGTCAAATGTGCATTACCATGTTTTTAATGCATGTCTTGTCTTGACCCAATTTGAAGGTGGTTGATATGACCCCAAGGGGGAGCTTACATGGGGTTAAACATACATGTAGTGTGTAAATGTATATGTAATAGGGTCTTCCTGATGAAAAAGTGGCACATGTGAAATATGTGAATATGTATATATAGATACCATGTATTCATTATTGAGGGACATGTGAATTGTGATGTATTAATGCATTGGATATTTGGAGGAGGTTATCCTTTTATTTAAGGAGTTATTATGTAACTCATATCTCTTATCTATATTGGTTTTTTTCTCCACGCTTATATCGGTGTGGATGGTGTGTACTTCTAGTTTATTATAACATTTTAAAGTATTTTGAACATAACATTTGGTATCAGAGCATTGATCCTACGGTGTCACTGCTTCAAGAGAGTCATCTTGGAATTTTCACTATAAATTTTTTCTGCAAAGTTTTAGACTATAAAATGTTCAAAATATTGATAATACATAGTGAATTACTCTTGGTAAAAATTTCATTTTTTTGGTCATTTTACTTTCGGAGATAGACCCTATGGAAGTTAGGGATTTTTACTAGCCCTGAAATCAATCTCAAACAAGTCATTTTGGGAATTTCACTATAAATTTGTTTGGTGATGTTTCGTACTATGAAATTTTCAATATCCTGAGGATACATAATGACGTACTTGTGATAACAAATTTAGGTTTTTGATCATTTTAATTTATGATATATGAAATATGATATGTAGTTTTATTTGACTAGTCCACAAACTAGCCTCAAACGTGTGTTTCTGGTAGAAGTGACATATCTTAACCTTGGAAATTCCAAATTGAATGCCACTAGATTTCTTGGAAATTATATAGAAAATATTATTTCAAGTAATAATTTCAGAATTATATATTAAATAGTGGACACATGGGATTCCATAAAAAATTGCTATCTAGAAAGTTCCAAGAATCAACAAAGCTTGGGAAATTTACCATAATTTTCACTTGTCACATCAAATTTTGACAGACCTATTGAATTGTATAGAACACATAGCATAGTACTACAATCCAAAATTTCAGACTCATAAGGGCTAAAATTTTAGAGATACATCAGAAGGAAGGTTGGCTATTAGGAAAGATTCCAAATCAAGGTTTTAAAAGGTATGCTAACTTAAAACTATCATAAATTTTGATTGAGATGTCCAATTGAGGTTATTCAAAAGCCATTGGATAGTGAAAAAATAGAATATTATATTGAAAAATTTATTATAAATATTTGAAATCATTATTATTAATATAATAAGGTTGTAATTTGAGGGTTTGGGTTAGTCCTCAATTAAGAATCAATGGCAATGCCTAACTTTAGTGGACATGAATAGAAATATGAAATCAACCCCATGGAATGGTTGAGGATGATAACGAAAACTAGTTTGAAACCTTTGACGGTATAAATTTACTTTAGTGTTGAATCTCTCAACTAGCAAGATAGCCTTGATTAAGCTACTAGAATATCCCCCACATGGGAAAATTTTGAAAAAATCTTCTCAAATAAATTGATCAAGGATAAAAAAAAAGAGGATGAGATGCATAGAATTCAAGTGGAGTTAAGGGAATCAAAAGAAAAAGTCTCCAAATAGAAAAATATTAATTAAAAACTAAGAATATATTATTAATAAATATGATGAGTTTTCTAAAATCCATTAATGAATAACTCATTAAGGAGGTTAATAACTTAAAGAAAAAAAATAATAGAAATGGAAAGTTGGAAAAACATGAGTTAAAGGAAGAATTGAAAAAGAAAGATGAAGAAATAAAAAGGTTACATAAGCATAATCAAGAAATTCTTAATGATGTTAAGAAGGTGAAAATGCAAGTACAAGAGTCTAAATCAAAGAATAAGGATGAAAATATTACCACAGAAATTGAAGAGGACACTATCAAAAAATGTGAAGAGGAAATTTGCAAGAACGTTTAGGAATCCCTAAATACTGATGGTAAAATAAAAAATGAAATATAGAATTGAAGAAGGATGTAAGAATTTTATAGATGGGGTCACATTGCAACTTCAAAAGAAGAAAGAAGACAAGATTCAAGGTCACCAGAAGATACTTGAAGAAGTTGAACTCCATCTAGAGGATGTACATGCCAAATATGATGGTATTAGATCCAAGGATGGATTAATCAAATACCAAGATAAGAGAATAGAGGATGTTATTATCTTTGAAAAACGACAAATGAAATTGGTGTGCAGGGAGAAGGAGAAATATCAAATGTGAAACCATATCGACACCCTCATTTCTAGAAAATATTTCAAGGAAGACAAGAAGATCAATATCAACATTGTCAAGAAGAAGATGGAATACTCATCAATATTCATGTAATAGGGAATCACAAAACCATTATTCAAGAAGATATTATCAAATATGAACAACTACTACAAATTGGAGAAGTTACAACAACAATACATGGAATCAAAGGAAAGGAAATTATGTAGAACCATCCATCAAGGATTAAGACTAGAAATAATTAAGTTTGGATGTATGTATCATCATCAATAGAAAGAACAAAGTAATAACACAATAAGATCATATTACTTGGGTTCATTACATGTAATTCCTTTAACTACCAAGCTTTGAGGGAAAAGATTTTTGAAGGAGGGTACTATGATATGATTCCAAGTGAGGGATAAATGTACATGTAAAGTGTAAGTGTATATGTAATAGGGACGACCTAATAATTAATGGGCCACATGTGCAATTTCTGAATAGGTATATATCGAGATCATGTATTCATTATTGAGGGACATGTGAATTGTGTTGTATTAATGTATTGGGTATTTGGAGGAGGTTCTCCTATTATTTAAGGATATATTGTGTAAATAATATTTCTTATCTATATTTGAGTTGTGCTCCATGCTCACATTGGTGTACATAGTGTTTACTTCTATTTATTATGACATTTTTAAGTATTTGGAACATAACAGTGGAATAACTTGAACCACTACCTTTCAAACTTATAAATAAATATAATCTTTCCCTTTGGGTGTTTGAATTGAAATTGAACATAAAAGTTTATTTGTTTGAATAATCAACACATTGAATGGATGATTAGTTTTCCACTCTTAACACTTGAAAGTACATATAAATTTAGGAGTGTTACAACTTAGAAATAGCCATCTATCTATCTACTTCACTAACTAGGTACTTGATTATGAAGCACTCTTATTTTATTAGAAGGTTATGCTTTTAAAATGATCTAGTTAGATGCATTGTATTTTTTTTATATTGCGGAAGTATCCATATTTCATTCAAAATTTTCTTTAGTTTGAATATGCAATTGATTACATGCATCCTAGTATATTTCTTCTTCCTACCTTTGAAATGTGTTCATGTCTACATTGGTCAATTTCATGAGCTATGATTTCCTTTGTTTTTCCTCATAAATTTATTTGAGAAAACCAAAGTTTGAACTATAAATATTAGCTAAAATTGAAATCTCAATGTCTACTCTGACAATGTGCACCTTGTTGTGAGAAATATTACCCTGCAGATAGAGTATGCTCCCCTTTGGACCAAGAATCCTATATTTGGTCCAAAGAGAGAAGAGAAAAAAGTGGTTACTACCTTGCCTATAGATCTAACTCAATCAATCAAGCAAGAGAGAGAGGAAAGATGTGGTGTATCTGATTGCAATGTTTGTCCTCATTTCTCCAATCTTTGGGCTTGATCTCCAAACTCCTCAACGCAACTAGAATCCTACAAAGACTAGAAAAGGAACACTTCCTCCTACTCTAGATGATTATCCAAAGAAAATCTATCTATGAAGACTGAAACAACAATAGACCAGAAAATGTAGAAGACATGCACTTGAAGGGAATAGGCCAAGTTCATATTAATTGGAAATCCAAAAGAGGCACTTACAAAGCATGATACATGATGCGGTCACTTCAACAAGATCTCATCATATAGCCCTCACATGAAGACCTTGAAATCAAAAAGTTGATGCTTCTCCTAAGATTAAAGGTTTGATACATGTATTATTCCCCCCTTCACCTTGGAAATTCCTTCAATATATATGTTTGAGAGGCACAACCACCATGACAAAATGAAGGATATGGTTGAGGAGATGGATCCTTAAGGTTTGGATATGATCCTAAGATGAATCCATAATATAAAAGTCGAACAAAACCAACCTCATCTCAAGAGATCTGACCCTTAGGAAAAGGTGGAGGACCCCCAATTCCTCTCTAACAAGATTGGTGCTCCCCCAGAGTTGAACACAGGGCACCATCCTATAAAGTGGTGCTCCCCTCACATAGAAAGGGGGAACCATTCCATGAAGTGGCACTCCCCCAGCATGGCCATGGGGAGCCACCCTTCATAAATTCCCAAACAAATGATTTTCCAAGAAAAAGGTGTGTTTCTTCTGTCAAATGATGGGGCTTCTTCTTCCAACATGACTTAGGGATTGTGACAATTGTTTTCATGGTTTCAATGGGTTGAGAAACTCAACAAATTGAATGTGACACTAGTTAAGGTGCATATGACACTTGTGACAGTGCATGTGACACTTAATAAGGTGCATACTTCACTTTGCAACACTTGCAACACTTAGGGTGTGTAACTCAAGTGTGACATTTTTGGTGTGTAACAGATGCCCCCTAAAGTGTGAGGTATGAAGAGAAACTAATGGATGAAAAACTTTACCAATTCTTCAATGTAAGGGTGATGGAGTAGGATAACATGGAAAAATTTACAAACAATCATCAATCAGTATACAATTATGTTCCATTTCTGAGGCGATCATACCTATGCCCGGAATATAGGACGACTCAAAGCATGGTCATCCACCAATACACTGTGGATACTTGAAAATACTGACTAAGGATATGGCCACCAAATATACAATGTGGATCCATACCTCCATGACATGAACTGATCATAGCCACAAAAAATACACAATTGAGCTACGAGATGACAAAACATAGCCATAGTATGTGGATCTATGTGACAGTATGTATATCAATAAGATTTTCAACATGGCAATTGTACTGAAATATTTTACATGTTCAAATGATCTCCATCACAGCCTAGGAAAAGCACATAATAGAGTGAGCACCCAACCTAGGGTCTTCATCCTGATATCGATGCGGTGTGAATCTAGCCATGTGAATAGATGATTTGATGTCGAACATGGTAGAAACCACTTGATTACCATTCATTGAGGTAAATTGTTAACAAGTGCGATGGAAATCACCAATGATGACAGTGACTCCCAAGGTACCCTAGTACATTCCAACAAATGTGAATAAATGAGTTGATTTCAAACATTCGTGGAATCATCCAATCAAAGGTCAATTATGTAAACCTACTATCGAAAGTGAGGAGGCATGCATGTCTCAAGGTAATAACTGGTTTCTAAGTCTAATTCCTGGATAATGTGTTGAAGTCGACAGGAACAGACTCATTGAAGGAGGGCCATTGTGTATCCCCCATCATTAACATGAAACAAACACATGAAAGTGATGTGAGATGGTAGATAAAATGAGTATGGACTGACACAGGAAACAAAAATTGGTAATACTACAAATGGTTGGTTTGAAGTGAAACTTCTCTTAAACATTATGAAGCATGGCAACTGACTTG
Source organism: Picea mariana (assembly GCA_032191745.1). Taxonomy (NCBI): domain Eukaryota; kingdom Viridiplantae; phylum Streptophyta; class Pinopsida; order Pinales; family Pinaceae; genus Picea; species Picea mariana. The sequence goes on along the minus strand of JASDQU010097739.1, from coordinate 10,550 downwards.
GTAGCATTGACTCGACGAGTACCAATACTGTAATGTGATGGAATAAGAGAACTCTTTGATTGGAACAAAAAATTATGGCGAAACATGGAATTGGTATGACTCATAGACAAGTAGATTACCCAATTGTAAGATGAGACGCAAACATGTAGCATGTTCAAGGGTGACAATAGCTTCCATAAAGGAAGCCAAAAAACTTGACCCACTTCCTTCAATTTTTCCCCCATCTAGATAGACGATTACCTCTTTCTTTTTTAACGAGCTTGAGGAGGATAAAAAATGCTCAATATAGCTCATCCTTCAGATGAGTCCCTCATCACATGTTTCATGAACCTGAAGAAGGAGGGGTTCGGTCCTATATGGGTCCTGGAGATCAAATTCACATAGTTCCTTCGATGCATAGTTTTACGATCCCAAAGAAGGTAAAATCAGTGGTTTTTCATGTTTAGAGAGTCTGAAAAGAACTTAAATATGACTCCATGGATGATTTTTTCGTAAATTTAGTCCCCCAAGACCGAAAAAAGTGTAAAACAATATAGGGGAGAACTCTTCTAATCATTCTAGATTAGAGTATTCCTTTTTCATAATTAGTCTCATGAGGCTTAAAAAGAGATAAAATACCACTCAAAACATGGCTTTTAAGACTTTTTAATGAGTGTGAAAGCTGGAATCATGTTCACTTGAATATATTTTCATGTTTAGTGAGTCTAAAAAATCTTAAAGGAAACTCCAAAGAGTTATTTTTTCATGTAGCTTTTACGAGTCCGAAAAAGATATAAAAGTATACTCAGTAACCTCTTCTCTTGTGTTAACGAGTATGAGAAAGAACAAAGAATAAGCTCGATATCCTATTTGCATGTATTTATGATCACGATAAAGAAAAAAGACTAATATTATTCTAGAAAAAAATACAATGTTACGATGAGAACGACCCCCAAACGAGGATCACTCCTAGAAGCGTGTCTCTCTAGAGGTAGTTTCCCCCTGTTTCTATGATATAATCTAGTGGCTTCTCTCCAACATGATATCCATAGGCTGGAGACATGCCCCCCAAGCATCATTTTCTTCAGAGACTCTTCTTCTTTCCTCATTTAGGTGTCTGGTTAATAATATGAACATTTTCACTAGGAGAAAGAAAAGAAGGTTCAATCACTTGATCCAGAGTGAGACTTGATTTGAATGGAGGGGGGTTTGTTTCATTTTTTAATGAGCTTGACAGAGATGATGAACTATGCTCATGAGATTCTGTTTCATTTTTTAATGTGATTGACACAAGAAAATAACTATGATCATAAGGTAGGTTTCATTTTTACACATACTTGAAACTGGAAACTATGCTTGAGGCTCTATGTTTCATTTTTTAGCATGCTTGAAACAGAAATGGGAACACTACTCAGACATGGCTTCATTTTTTAATGAGATTGAAATAAGAAAATAAACTATGCTCAAAACCTCTACTTGATCATGGCTTCCAAGTGGACAATGATTTGGAAGGAATACATTTAAAGGGACAAACCTTAATCATGGCTTCCAAGAGATCTTCGCTAGATGGAAAAGCTACACTCTGGAAGGAATACATGTCGAGGCTTGTGATAGGGGTAGGGAGATAAGGCTCTAATAACCCTATCAAAAGGATCACCAAGTCAACTACCAGATCTAAATCACAATAAGGGAGAGATTCCTTCTCATTCAGATTTGAATGCATGGGATACGTTGCCACATAATTGACCTACGATGGGGAAGATGCCGCTTGCATATAAGGACCGTTTAGGGAAGTTGGATGGTTGACCATCATATGAGAGCCAATGAATGAAATTTGGTCTATGGTCACTATGTTTCCATTGTGAGGGAAACACATCACTCTAAATACTCTGGATACATGATCCTTCATAGTATAAACATAGTCTTTCTTGAGGAGAAAATTAAAATACAAGGGGTCATGGAATACCATCATATCAATATAGACAATTTTCCCTCCTAAAGTAATAGGAAACTAAGGAAGGATCCCTAAATTTTGAGTATCCCTTATGTTAAAAGAAAATATATTCTAAGTCATCGGCGCAAGCTTAGGAGAACCTAAAGCTTGCCAACCAATGGAGGATAAAATACTAACTGATGCACCTTCATCAACAATAGTTTGACGAGCATCCCTACCACAAACTTGAACAATGATTTGGAAATTTATATAGGAAGGAATACGAGGTTCTGGAAGTGCACCCCAATCAAAAAGAATGGCCTCATTACTCATAGGGCGTTTCATTGGAATGGGTGTAGTTCCTCCTTTTCCAAAAGAATCCATAGAAACAAGAAATCCCTGAGTGGCATCCTCACTCTTCCTAGGAGTGGGATCAACCAAGGGTGGTATTGGATCGACCACTTTAAGTTCACTCTCCAAGGGGAGAGTGGGATCGATCAAAGGTGAAATCATATATATCACTTGATCAACTGACTCAATTGATGATGGAACTGATGGATTACCTGATCAATCGAATTGACTGATGATGGAACTAGATTGACCAGTTCAACAACAAATGATAGTTTTGGATATATTTTATGGTAATATGTGGAAATTTATTGTTGGGCGTCGACAATATTTTCCAGCAGATGTGAGGCTTCATCCATGTGAGGAAAAAGGTAGGTGTGGTGCATCTCCTTACATAACAAGCAAGGAAATTTGACTTTACCTTTCTTACTTCCAACTTGATTATCACCAGTTGATGGTTTTTTACTAACATGACCTACAGTGGCTGATGATGTAGGTTGAGAACCCTAAGACCACACTTCTACAGCCTTCGGAATACCAAGGAAATTCTTAAGAAGGTGGTCACCCTTACAAATCCTGCAACGGAATTTTGTCTTGTGATGTCTCTTTGTAGACTTGTCAACATTATCAACACTCCTAGCATGATGAATAATAATTGGTTGCTCGCTTCCAAAATTTCTTGCAGTGGTTGGAAATCCCCCCACTAACTTATTTTTCTACATCTTAATCTTCCTTTTCGTCTTCTTCTTATCCACGTGGTTACTGGTTGCAGATATTTCACTAGGTGAAGAGGAAGAACCGAAAGAAGACCCTACAAGCGAAGAAGGTAGAGGATCGACATGAGGTTCATGGTCCTTGGGTGGATTATTTATGAATGAAGCACTATGATAATTTACATTCACTGAAGTGGAAAATAGCCAGAACAATAACACAATAGTGAGTTGAGGAAGAGTCAAAGTAGCGATATAAGGAGGACCAACGTGTCCCATAAAAAGAGAAACAAATGATATCCCAAGAAAAGTGGTTCCTTTGTTGGTAGTTCCATGAACTAATGTCATAGACATGGACTCAACCTAAGGTTTTTCTAGGGAAAACAAACAACACACACTAAAAAATCTAGCAATCAAACCAAACAAACAAACCTTTTCACATTGAATGTTCTAGTTGGTGATGAAATCCAACGTTGCAGGATCAATATGAAAAATGGGTTGAGATAGAGAGGGTGGATCAGTTACTTGGAAACCTTCTTAACATACTTACAACTTGCTGCAAGTTCCCTCACGGTCTATATGTGGGTTACCCTCCAAGGAGCCAGAGTGAGTTTGACCAATGTTTGACCCAGGTACAACACAGACTCCCCTTCGTCATCACCTTATGTATGAACCCTAAAGACAAAGGCCACTAAGGTGACCAACTCACAATCAACCTTCAGGTGGGTACATTTGATAGTCAAGATTGAACGTATGGGTAGGATATCAAGTATGAAATTATTTTAGAGGACTAAAGATAAGAGGACCGGTAAACTCCAGAGGACCTCGAACTAATTTGATATTCATGAAGCATCAAGACCTATTGAAACCAATGACACTTCAAGAATAACCCCTAGTATAAGGTATTTCTACTATTTTTGGTTAAGCTTCAGAGGGGTAATCTCCACTTCTCTCTCGCATGCGACCTTGCGTTTGACCCCTATGTGAGAGGGGGGTCCCAACTATGCTTATATGAAAATTAGATTTTCTCTCCCTATCGCATGATTCTATGTTTTTTTATGGATTTGGAAAGTTATTCTCAACACCTATTCCAAAGCCCTACACTCAAGCTAATGTAGGTTTGCATAGCCCTAGAAAGAAAAACTTCTAGAGAGTTCTTAATTAGCGCTTGAATTTTAGGTTGTTTCTTACTCAAGGGTATGGAAGTGAAACTAATGATATTTGTGACTTCAACTCCAAAAGAGTGCAAAAGAATGAGATGTAAATCTTTATGTTTGATGATATCTATCTATGGAAAGGAGAAGAGTCTTTTTCCATTCCCAAATGCATAAACCCAATGTAGTTTACCTAATGAAAACATGTACCATCCAAAACTTTGAATGCAATCAATTTCTGTTTGTTTGATTATAAAAGTAATGAACCTAAATCAAATGGAATTTCTTTCTACTTCCTTACTTTTAATGCAAGAATCCAATGAAGATACAAAGGAATGTGAAGAAAAAAGATCGAACAAGAAATGCACTCAAAACAAATGAGAAATGATAAAACTAAGTGTGAAATAACTTGCTCAATCAAGAACTGAAAAAGTTGACAAGAAAGAACAATGTGAGAATGCCTCCAACAAGAACCAAAACAATGAAAAAGAGAAAGAGAAAATCACTCAACAATCCTTAAAGCTGAGAAACAAGAAACAAGTATTCAAAGTTGGGTTGTGTCACAAGAGAGTCTCCAACCATTCAAAAAGAAATACATTTTGAAGAAGATCACAAAGATACTCAAAACCAATCAACCTTTGCAAACCCTAGTTGATGAAAACTCCTAAACAATAAAGCAATATGAAAGATTTGTAAGATGAAGATAAAAAAACTCAAACGTAGGATGAACCAAGGGATTTTGTTAACCCAAGGGGATCACAACTAGGAGAAAATTTGCAAACTCAAAGAAGAAACACAAATGAGTGATAAATTTCAAATTATCAGAAAACAAAGTGAAATACAATCAAGAGTCACTGGGAAAAAAACCTCTCAAAAGAAGACTGAGAAAAATCAGGCAGAAAGAGGGAAAAAGGCCTAAAAAAGGATACAGCTAGCATCCCTTAAATAAGGAGATAGAGCACCATTAAAGAGAATGGTGTTCCCTAGGAGGCTTAGGGGAGAACCATTCAAGATAATGTCAATTTGTATGCACTTCAAGGGAGATCCAGTCAGACTAATGGCGCCCTGGTGTGAATTGCAGGGAAGTGGCACTTTTTGGAAAAGTTCAAAATTGACTTACAAAATAATAGACTCAACAAAGAATCATTCAATGTCTCTGTAAAATCTTCAATAAGGAAGAGGTATAGGGAAATAGATTATAAATAAGCATAAAAAAAGAAATATCTAATCACAAGCAAATGATCTAAGATGAAAAAGAGGAAAACTAATCAAAGTTCTTCCCTAGTGGAGTCGCCATTTTTCTGTCATGAGAAATCTTACCATGTGGATAGGCTAAGCTTCCCTTTGGACCAAGACTCCTATCTTTGGTCCAAAGACAGTAGAGTCACCATTTTTCTGTTGTGAGAAATATTACCATGTGGATAGGCTAAGCTTCCCTTTGGAACAAGACTCCTATCTTTGGTTCAAAGACAGAAGAGAACAAGCGGTTAGTACTTTCCCTATATATCTAACTCAATCAATCAAGAAAGAGAGAGAGGAAATATGTGGCGTACCTGATTGCGATGTTTGTCCTCGTTGCTCCAATCCTTGGGATTGATCTCAAAACTCCTCAATGCAACTAGAATCATGTAAATACTATAAAAGTAACACTTACTCCTAATCTATATGATTAGACAAATAAAATCTATCTATGAATACTGAAATGACAATAGACAAGAAAATGTAGAAGACATGCACTCGAAGGGAATAGGCCAAGTTGATATTAATTGTAAATCCAAAAGAGGCACTTACAAAGTATAATAGAAGATGTATTCACTTCTCCAAGATATCTCCGTTCATACCTTGCATGAAGACCTTGAAATCACAATGTTGATGCTTCTCCCAAGATCAAAGGTTTGATACTTGTATTCTTCCCCCCTTAACCTTGGAAATACCTTCAATATCTATGCTTGAGAGGCACAACCACCATGAGAAAATGAAGGATATGGTTGAGGATATGGCTCCTTAAGGTTGGTATCTGATCCTAAGATGAATCCATAGCATAAGGTTCGAACACAAACAACATTGTCTCAAGAAATCTGGCCCTTAGGAAAAGGGGGAGGGTCCCTGATTCCTCTCTAACAATACTAGCACTCTTCTAGAGTTGAACATAAGGAATCATCCCATAAAGTGGCGCTCCCCTAACATAGCAAGGGGGCACCATTCCAAGAAGTGGCTCTCCCCCATCATGGCCAAGGGGTGCCACCATTCATAAATTCCCCCAAAAATGGTCAATTTTCCAATACAAAGGTGTGTTTCTACTGTCAAATGATGGGGCTTATTCTTCCAACATGACTTAGGGATTGTGCATGTGACACTTGACAAGGTGCATATGCCACTTTGCAACACTTAGGGTGCATAAATCAAGTGTGACATTTTGGTGTATAACACACCTTAAGTTAGAGTCAATATTATCATCCTTGAATACTAGTTTTCATTTCAAATTGCTATATGGAATACATTAATTCATTTAATTTGATTTTTGGAGTTAAACCACACATACCTTATTTATGAGTTGTGATAACATGTAGGAATTGTTGTAAACATTTCCACCGATGTCAAAGGATTAATGATGTTAATAATTTCATATTACAACATTACAATTCACACATCATTTCCAAGATTGATTTATATATAGTTCTACAAGTATATTAAAAAAGGGGTGCATATGAAAAACTGAAAACTGAAATGGTGGTTTTAAACCCATGGGTTTGGGGTATTTCTACATGGTTTGGGGTATTTTCCCATGGTAATTGGGGTATGTTCCCATGGTATTGGGAATTAATTATTTAATTAAGGGACATGTCCCTTCATGAAGGGTTATGGAAAAGTATAAAGAGAGAGAGAAAGTGCGTGTGTGAAAAATGGATTAGGAAAGATTGAATTGCCAAATTAGTTTCAGGTCATCTTGGCATTTTCAAGATAACTTGTTTTTTAGGATGTTTGAGACCTTGAAATTTAGAAAATATAGAGGATGGATCTTGGTGTAAATTTGGTACAAATTCAAAATTCTGGTTCACTGCACTTTCAGAGATATGTCATGTGGAATTTAGGGTTCATGAATACTCCTAAAATTAGTTTCAAATAGGTCAGCTTGGAAATTTCACTATAGCTTATTTTTTGGGATGTTTCAGACCTTAATAATTTTCAAAAATAGAGGAGAGATTCTAGTGTACATGTGGTAAAAATTTTATATGTTGGTTCACTCTACTTTTGTAGATAGGCTTTGTGGAAGTTACGATTATTGAATTATTTTGAAATCAGTTTCAAACATGTTAGCTTTACACTTTCACTATAACTTTTTTTCTAGGATGTTTTAGACCTTGAAACTTTTTATAGATAAATGAAAGCTCTTGGTTTACATGTGGTTCAAATTTTAGATGCTAGTTCTCTATACTTTTGAAGATATACCCTACGGAAGTTAGGGTTCCTGAATGTCCCGATATTAGTTTCAAACAATTCATCTTGGCATTTCCCTATAACTTATTTTTTGGGATGTTTTAGAACTTGAAACTTTGTAAAGATAGAGGAGAGCTATTTTTGTACATGTGATACAAATTTCATATGCTGGTTCGATATATGTTTAGAGATATTCCCTTTGGAAGTTAGGGTTCATGAATTCTCCTGAAATCAGTTTCAAACAGGTCAGCTTGGAATTTTCACTATAATGTATTTTCTAGGACTCTTCAGACTATGAAACTTTTAGATAATAGAGGAGACATATAGAAGTACCTCATAAAATTATTTCAGAATCAGATTTGAAAAATTGGATATGTGGCATGTTGTACAAGTTCATTCTTGGGAAGAGTCCAAAAACAATAAGCTTTGAGAAAGTTACCATTTGGAAATTCAAATTTTGGGTAGACCTGGTAAAGGAAAAAATAGTGAGTAGAACTGATGAAGGAAGAAACAATGAGTATACCTAGTGAAGGCATAAGAAACAATAAGACCTAGTGAAGGTAGAAGTAGAGATCATACTTGGTGAAGGTTGGTGCAACTCACACAAATATATTGGTGTCTCTTGATAAGTTGGTGCTTAGCAATGGGGATTGGTGTCTCTAGTAGATTGGTGTCTATGAAGGTTTGTAAGATTAGGTTGGTGTCGCTCAAAAACACTTATTGGTGTATCTAGATAAGTTGGTTCTTAGTGGTGGGGATTGGTGTCTACAGTATATTGTTGTCTACACATATTTGTAAGAGTTGGTTGGTTCCTACCAGGATTTGTACTAGTGGGGATTTGTGTCTCTAGTATTTTGGTGCCTACAAATATTTGTAATAGTAGGTGGGTTTCTAGAAACAATTATAAAGATCATTTTTGTGGTTTTCTCATGAAAGGGTTTCCATGTAAATAGAGTGTTCCATGTTCTACAATTAATAAATCTGACATGTGATTGATTTTTTATGGTTGATGAATGTTTAAAAAAGAAAAAAATTGTATTATACTGATTCACCCCCCCTCCCTTCAAAAACATTGTGTGATCAATAAAATTTTTTATATGGATAACAAAGGATATGAGGAGGAAGAAAGGAACACAAGAGAAATCAATAATACCAACCGAAGGGTATAGCTGAAATCATAGAGGATATTGAAGAAACAACACCAAGAGGCAAGTAGACCCCACAACATTTGAGCCATAAATTAAAAAAGAGAAGAAATATATCAAGGACAAGGCACCAATCATGGAATCCTAAGCCACTAAAGATGTCAAATTGACTGTTTATGCAGAGACTTCTTACACTAATGGAATTTATGGGGCCCACACCTACAATGAATTATTCCATTTGATAAAATATGGAAAGGGTCTTATGAATGATGAGAACTTGAATGAAAGAGAAGAAAAAGAGATCCCAATAGCATAATATTTGAGAAATTATTCATACACAATGAAACAACTAGATATCTAGTATTTCCCTATGAAAAATTGATCAGATATTTTATATAACATATAGAGATAGCACTAGGAGGATTTTGAATAACTAGGGAAAGTTTGTTATTCACATCAACAAAATTTGAAGCTTACTAAAATATGTCAAATGTTGAAATCTACTTCACCAATGAGTGGTTGATTATTTACTTGTGACTGTTAGAAAAACAGGACTGCGGAGCAATAAAATAAAACAAATGTGGAAACAAAACACAAAAGATACACAATACAATAGAAACACAGATTTACGTGGTTCACCCAGTGTGGGCTTCGACCAGAGAAATTGTCAGGTCCTTCCTTTATTATTATCCAGCAAATGAAGGGATACAACCTATAGAAAAACCCGCTATAATTTCCTCTTCTTTCTCTCATAGTCTCCTCTCTGAGAATACAATACTCACAATAATGCATAACCATAATACATTTCCCTCATAACAGAGAGTTCCCTTCTAGGGAAAAAAACCCTAACATAATTTCTACCATTAGATCTGTGGCCTTATAATGAACAGTCTAGATTTACAATGAAATTACAATATACATTTACAAGGAAATTTTTCCTTCAGGAGCTTTGCCCCCGAACCCCCCAGCTGGGGGGATATCCCCCCCGGACTCCGCAGAGGGGGTACCCCCCTCTGCACTCCCCCACATGGAAGAGTGTACATACTTCTGGGGTGTAAAGTCTTCATGGGGTATAAACGTAGCTAAAATAAAGGACCTCTGAATCAGGAAGATAATCAGGCTCCACAACCAATAATCTCCCACTTGGAGACTGATCTCAACAACTCCACCGTTGTTGTATATGCTGGATTCTGAACTTTCTTGGACCTAGGAAATTTCTCATCTTCATATTCATTCTTGAAGACCAACTGAAACTAAGCAGGAACTCAGTTTCTCTCTGGTTACTCCCTTTGTTAACATGTCTACAGAATTCTAGCTAGTGTGTATCTTTTCCAACTTCAAATGTCCATCTTCCAAGGTGGATCATATGAAGTGGTACCTCAACTATATATTCTTAGTCCTCGAATGGAAGATTGAGTTCTTTGCAAGATGAATTGCACTCTCACTGTCACAGTACAACCTACTATTCTCCTACTTCTTTCCCAATTCCTCCATAAACCTTTGTAACCAAATCATCTCTTTACTAGCCTCTGTAGCAACAACATACTCTGCCTCTATTGTAGAAAGTGCAACAACCTTTTGCAATTTTGAAATCCAACTTACTGTTGTTCCACCTATAGTAAAAACATACCATGTGGTGTTCCTCCTGCTGTCTTTATCACCTGCCATATCTGAATCAACATATCACTGTAGAAAAGTGTCTAAACCTCCAAAACATAATGCATGAGTAGAAGTACCTCTCAAATACCCGAGAATCCACTTTACTGCCTCCCAATGTTCTTTACTTGGATTGTTCATATACCTGCTCACAACTCCCACTGCATGTGCAATATCTGGTCTTGTG
>JASDQU010097738.1:6354-17968 GCA_032191745.1 Picea mariana | reverse complement strand
AAGCAAAGTGAGGATGATTCTGTGGATGTATACACACAACAGTTGTAGATCTAGCTAGTTTCTTCAGATCATGTACTATTTCTGCTCACAAATCTGTTACAAATGTTGCTTGGGTTGTGCAAAAGATACTTTCTCTAACATCCCTTTTCTTTGTTATATTTTTGAAGAGCATAAGTGGAAACTGCCCTTTATGCAATTGTTGTTCCATTGATGAAAACAAATTTGAATAGGCATCGAACAATTGCAGCTGCAACATGGAACAATGCAATATTTGTGTAACTTATCTGAGATACATGCACATGTGAAAGTAAAGGGAAAAAACTGGATATGGAAAGCGGTACCATTGCCTTGTCGTTGTCTGACTTTCCATCCTTTATATGGATAATGTGTTGCGAGCCAAGTTTTCTCACCAGTGTGACATCTGCACCAATGGTTCTGATTGGGTAAGTATCACTACTTTGTACAAGATGGTTGATAGTCACATCCGAGACAAAACGATATTATGAATAGACAACATGAATTATTTCCACAATACTTGTTTTGTTGAGCGAAACAATCCGATCACAATCACCACGGTCATATACTGTTTTGGGCAATATATTAAAATTTGTAATGGATATCCCATTACCCGACAATATCTTTTCTGCATGTTTCTGGACAAGTCATGTAGGAATAGTCAGTGTGACTGTCATCATGGCCTCCTTGTCTGTCATGTCAGCACACATAATGGATCTAGGTTTGTTTGCCTTGTCCAAGTAGGTGCTATAGATGACCATTATGTCCCCGATGAAAACTTGTCCAGTTCGGTGGTTGTTCAAGCCCTCTATTGATAGTACTTTGGGTGTTACAACTCTAGATCTGGTGACAATTTTTGAATAGGAAAACTAAGGTGAATGGTAGTGTGCATTTTGTTTTTTGTATTCTTTTTTTACTGGCATAAATCTACATGTAGACACATAATTTTGATGAACTATGGAGACAAAGTTTTGCAACCACACCTCTTAGTCTGTAGAACCTGTGCTATGTTTGGCGTCTCACTTATACTTGTTGATACTTCTTGTGAACTGAAAACCATGTATTGCAGATGACATCAACATATTCACCATGNTGGCCTTGTCGGTCTACTGATGTCTAGGATGACTGACTACTCATGGCCATGTCACTAGTCCAACTTTTTTTGATGCAATCATGTGTAGATGAACATCATAAGGACTAAACAAGTATATGCATTGTATATTGTCCATAATAGTTCTTAATGTCACATGGAGGGTGGAAGGAGGTGGAATACGAAATAGGGTGTCAAGGAATATACTCAGGAAACATGAGGACCCGAGCGCCAAATTGTATGCCTCTAATTTTTTTACTGGAAAAATGTGTAACATTAAACAAGGTGGGAGGGCGGGACACAATGAACAATTTGTATATCACGGACCCTCAGAAGCCAGGGGAGAAATATTGAACCCACCAGCCTAGCACCCACAATCGACAAAGTAAGTAAGTATGGAATAAGGTAGAAGCATGACCATAATTGGGAAACTGTTAGTCTACCAACCGACACACCAAGGCATTTTTGGAAAGACCACTAAGAAGAGAAATTACAAAACAAAAGGGATAATAGAAAATGGAAAAAGTAGAAATGGGGAGGGAAGAAAGGCCCATTGCATAGTTGGTATACCTTTTCAAAGATTGTACCACATAACCCTCTGTTGTTGCACAAAAAAATTCATCTTCCTGTCCAACCAACCTGTTTCTTCCAAGGTAGCAATGCTGAATATACAATGGACATGAATGCAAGTTAGTCATGCAAAATAAAGAGAAACAGTTCTATTTATTCCAATGCAACAACAAATAGAATACGATTCACATGAGAATACGAAGAAAGATACGTAGTATATACATACAGGTAAACCCAAAAAATTATATTTGAAGGAAGAAAAGAACAAAAAAAAATGGTGCAAAGCAGCAGAACAAGCACAACAAATATACAGACAGTAAATGAAATACTGAACAATGGAATATGAAATAAGAGTATAGGTATCCACCTCTGTAACTCCTTGTCTACATTCCCGCAAAAGAGTCCATCGTCCTTTCCAGCCATTCTGTTTGTTTAAATGGGAAAATACAATGAACATGAAGGAGGTTAGTATGCAGGAAGACATGTAATGAAGATAAGTTATTATGTAGGAAGGAACACAACATCTACACACAACAAACTAGGTGAACACATATACAGATAGTAAATGAAATACAAAACAATGCAATATGAAATCATGTACCTTTCTATCTCCTCTTCAACCGATGCAGTCAAGAATATGTCATTTTCTCCAGCTATTATGTTTGTTTGAATGTGGGAACACACAAAATACAATGAACATGAATGGAAGCTGGTATGCACCGGAGAACAAGTAATATGTACATACAATAAATGAGACTCAACGAATATAATAAAAGATAGGCAGAAACATGAACCTTTGTTCTTCTCCATCCATAACTGTAATTATGTAATTTTTTCCCCTGCCCAAAATATATTACAAGCCACAAAATATTACGAAAATGCATGGTTGTAGCTAAACGCTTTTTGTTTTTTCATGGTAAAGTATCCAGATATGATTCCACCCATGGAAATACATGTTCTTTACCCTCTACATAGATTGTTGTGCCCATGATACAAGATTTTGGTTTTCCGTGGAAAACTACCCAGACATGCTTGCAGACACAGAAATAATTTTTTTATCTTTGTTGTACATATCATATCTCAAGTACAAGATAAATTGTATCGTGGGCACACCAGTCTGTGTAGAGGATAAATAACATGTATTTTCGTATGGGCACATTTCACCATACATGGTTTATAAGTGCATCTTGCATATGTTTTATTTTAACAAAAAAACAACGGATATTGCAATTTCACATGTACTTCTCGAACTATTTTTCATGCAATTATTTTCTATCATGTCAACACTGAAGCACCAACAAAATATCACAGCAGAACATATATCGACCTCGTCAGACAGATAAAATAATGCAATTGCATATCCACTCGTGTATGTAGGGGGTGAACATCATAAAGTGCCCCAAAAAATAATAATAGTACAAAAAAAAAACCCAGCTCCAACTGCCGGCATAGGACCCCAACCTTGCAAAGCCAAAGATAAAAAAAGAAAACAACAAGCACCAAACTAGCGAGAGATCATGAACATGCCCAACTGCAGCCGCAAGACCCCAAATCATAAACTTGAGCCAAACAAACACAACCAACAAACGACGAACCAATGAACCAATGAACAAGCAACAACCACCGAACCAATAAACAACATATGTATCTCCAATGATTATGAAACTGCAACCGAAGCACAAAAGGAACCAGAAACATATGACGAGCATGCCAGTAGAAATAAGAAAACATTCTTACTTTCAAACTACAAACAATGAACAAAAAAGAAGGAATATAAAATGAAAGTATGGAATGGAACTTACTCCGAAACGATGAAAGGCAGAAGCCTAGGTCGATTTGTGAACCAAACAAAAAAAACAAGCAACAACTGATGAACCAACGAAGAAGAGGCACTCAATGAACTAGTAAACCATGTATGTAGCTTCAACGATGACGAAATTGCATTGCAAAAAAAAAAAAATGCCTATTCAATTGGCGCTGGTCAATAATATTATCCAAAATCACTACAACATTGTATGGAAAATTTCGAGCAAAAATGTACTTCGAGAAGCATATTTAGATAAACATTTAAGGCTGCTAGGATGTCTAAGGGCCTCACGGTATGCAAACATTTAAGCTATCATGCATGTTGGAGGACCTTGCATCATGTAAACATTTAAGCTGTCAGGCCTATTCAAGTACCTCAAAAAAAGTGTCAATACATTTCAATACAAATACATTCGACAGGGACTAATAATAGTAGCACAAATAAAAAAATAAATTACAATACAAGGTTATTAACTTTGGAATTATTGATCACTATAAAGCTTGGATATTTAAACATTTCAATATGATTAGTACAAACAAGAACAAAAACAACATGAAAATAAGAAATCAATGAAGATGCATGAAGCAAGCATGAACCAGTGAACCAACAATGCCGCTGAAGCACAATATTTCCCAAATTGACCATAGAGAACATTGCATTTAAAAAAAAAACGGAAGAAAATTAAGAAAGAATACAGTGTGGAAGGTCTCTTACGTACCAAAAAAACATTTATTATAATTTATTATAAAATAAAATTAGTAACAATAGTTCGAACAATAGAGAATGTATTCGAAGGACAAACTTTGGATATACTAGCATATAAACATTGGGATAAATTTAACTAGTAGAAAATGCTAACATAAACATTCGAACTAATGATAGCATTAATCCACCTTCAAGAAATGCATAAGAAAAATATATGATTCAAAAAGATTGTATACGATCAAAAAGTTTGGATATGATAACATTTAAAACATTGGGAATAACGAAGCTGACAATAAGACCTCCAATCTGTTATCCAATCAGATCATTATATATATCGTACTTTTTATTATATAAAAATCAATGTTTTTAGTTTCCTAGCTCCAACAATAGATATTATGCAAATATTTGTGGTCAAAGGACAAACTAATATGAAGTCAATGAATTATCGATCGCTATAGTCCCTCTATGCCTACGACAGGGACTAATAAGTGGTACATGTCTAATGGGTATAAATAACAATTGATAATGTCACATTGCCTAGATATTTCAAGGAAATGAGATTGATTTTAACAATATTTTTGGTGCATGTGAAGGACAAATGTTTTCAATATGGGAAAGGAAAAACCCAATCAAAGACCTTATAATGGTTGGTAGGAAATGAAAATTGCAAATAAACTTGAAAAATACTACCAAACGCCAATCCATATGAGGGACACATTTGATGAATGTAGGATACAAAAAAGGTTTATGATGAATGTAGAATACAAAAAAGGTTTATGCGAGATTTCCTTGGAAAAAGGGAAGAGAGGTTAATTCACACCTAAACTAGTTATCCAAAAACATTATGGATATTCCAAAGAATCCATCAATTGAGAGTTAAGGATGAGGATATTCCAAAGACTATATTTCAAACCTGTTTTGGGCATCATAAGTTTGTGGTGGTGCTATTTTGTTTGACTAATGTACTTGAAGTGTTTATGAGTTTGATTAATGGAGTCACTATTGTTGAAATTTCTCCTGCTCAACACTGGACTATCAATTTCAAATAAATCACTTATTGAATTAAATCACAACTGAGTAATCAACTAACAATGCATCGAAAGCGTAAACAAGGAAATCAAATCAAGCACACAAGAACACCAAAATTTTTGGGTATAAACCCTTGGAAAAAAAACCTGGAGGGAAAACTAGTGCCGAGAATGATTTATTATGCTAAAATTGGGCTTCCATAATAGGGATAATGGTCCACTGTGAGAAATACAACTGCAGACAAACCTGACAAAGTATGACCTATTGTACGAACTAGAAATGCATGATTTTCAAGGTGTACATGTTTCACCTTCTTATGAACCACATATGTACGTGAATCTCTCCACTGTGACCCACGTACATGTACGAAAAACCTGTATGACACTACACTCACATATGTGATCCTCTGACTGAAAACCTACCTACAGTGCATATGTTCTCTCTTCTCCTTGACCTGATCTCTAGAAAGAAGTCCTTCTCCACCTATCCAAAATCTTGAATCACAGTCCTTCATGATCCAACTCTCTCGAAAGTAAATCCTGTTGTCTCAATAATCTCAAGTATCAAGTGTCTTCCTGCTTCTCCTGGCCTTGCTTTTATAATCATGACTTACAATCTATTTCTAATCTCACTTGAGATTTAAATTACATGCATAAATTGCATGCTAAGATTACATGCTAAGTAATTTTAACACTTTTCTCAAATATCTCAATTAACTAATTACATAATTAATTAATAAAAATAATTTACTTTAATAATTCCTTTAAATAAAGTAAATTCAAGAGTACAAGGATTTGGATGATTTCCACACATCTAGACACATGGACCTATGTGGAAATACCTATATTATGCTACCACAAGCATCAACACTCCCTCTTAGCAAGGAAGGTCCACTCCAAGTATGTCTCTGAAGAATACAAACTTCCCTTTCTTTAAGGGMTTAGTCAAAATATCTACAACCTGCTCATCTGTGGAAATACACTGAAGCTTCACTACTCATTTTTGGATCGTATATTGAATGAAGTGGTAAATGATCTATATATGCTTGGACCTATCATGGAATAATAGATTCTTTTAGAGTTTGATACAACTATGATTATCACAGTATATCACTGTAGGATCCAACTCCTGATCAAATAAACTTGTAAGCAATTTGCGAAGCCATATGCCTTCAAAACTAGCCATACTTGTTGCCATATACTCTACCTCTACGTAACCAAGTGATACATAATTATGATTCATGCTGAACCAAGTAATCACTGTTGATCCCAAGTTGAAGCAACACCCTAAGATGATTTTTCTTTCTACTGCATTGCCTCCCCAATCCAAGTCTGTATATTCCTGCAACTCCACTCCATCTCCTCCAAGATATCTCAATCCATACTCCACAATACCTCTCAAGTACCCGAGTACATGTTTTGATCTAATCCAATGCACCTACCTTGACTCCACCATGAACTGACTCAAGGCATTCATAGAAAAAAAAATATCTGGCCTAGTGTTGACCAAATACATCAAGGACCCTATCAACTTCCTATATATCCTGGGATCCACCAACTTTGAATCTAAGGTGTCAATATTCTTCAGATTGGTAACCATATGGGTAGCCATCAACTTACATTCCTCCTTACTGAATCTACTCAAGATATAAACTGCATACTTCCATTGTCCAAGTAAGAACTCTCCCGATACCTGCCATACCTTTAACACCAAGAAATAATGCATCAAGCCAATGTCCTTCATATAAAAATCACTAGCTAAAGCTACTTTGCACCTTGCAATAATATCCTCTACACCCGTGAGAAATAAATCGTCAACATACAGAACCAAGAGGAGAGGATCCTCTCGAACAAGTATGAAGTACAAGCTAGGATCCACCTCACTCTTGGTAAAGCCCATACTTTGCAAGTATCCGTCAATCCTAGAATACCACGCCCTGGGTGCCTATTTGAGTTTGTACAATGATTTCTTAATCCTACACACATGAGACTCCCTCCCATGTACCTCAAAGCCCTGAGGTTGCTATATTTATTATTCCTCCTTAATGATTCCATTGAGGAAAGTTTTTTTCACATCCATCTGATGTATCCTCTACCTCATAATTGAAGTAATAGAAATAACATCTTGAATAGAAGCATACCTGGTGACTAGAGAAAATGTGTCCTCATAGTCCACTCCCTCTTTCTGGGAGAACCCTCTCGCCACAAACCTCACCTTGAAATTATCTATGCTACCATATGCAACGTGATTGATCTTGTATAGGGACTTGAAAATCACAACTGAATTCCCCTTTAGTCTCAGCACTATGTCCCAAACATCATTCCTCATAATAGAGGTGTACTCATCTACCATGGAATCTTTCCATACTTGCTGATATTTTGCTTCCTCAAAACTAGAAGGCTCAACATCAATGATGTTGATCATAAGCGCCATATAGTTCAAAAACTTCTTCGGAGGCCCGTGCTCTCTGATTGCACTCCTAGGAGCCTCACCAACATCCTTCGATGTCTATAATAGCCATCTTGGTCTCCAGACAGGACTGAAAGGGGATACCTCCCCCTCCCCACCTGAAGTCTGAACTGTCAACTATTGCTCATTCTTCTGAGCCTACTGCTCATTCTTTAGAGTCTGCTACTCCTCATCTTTTTTCATTGTTGATGACTCTTGAGTACTCATGGATGCCAATTTATCCTCGAAATTAACATCCCTACTCACAATTATCTTCCGTTGCATTGGAATGAAGATCTTGTAATCCTTTGAGGTCTCGCTGCACCCCACAAATATACCCTTCTATCTTGAAGGCTCCATCTTCATCCTATTTTCCACAGGAACATGGATGTAAAATGGACAACCAAATATCCTCAAATGACTAATATCTAACTTCATTCCTGAGAATGCCTCCTATGGATTCTTATCCCCCAATATCCTGTGAGGACTCTTGTTCTACACATACATCGCTATGTTACATGCCTCTACCCACAGGAACGTAGGAAACTCTTGGTCATGTATCATAGCCTTGGAAGAACTAATGATAGACCGATTATTTCTCTCTGTAACCCCATTCTGTTGAGGGTTGTATGATACTGTTTACCCTCCCCCATCATTCAATCTAAATACCTTGATATTATTACATTTCTGGTTCTCTATCTGAGCCCCAAACTCTCTAAACCAACTAAAGACCTCATCCTTGGCCTTCATAAAGAATATCGAGGTTTTCTTGGAAAATTCATCAATAAACGTCACATAGTATGATGATCCCTGTAATGATTCTATTGACATTGACCCACTCACATATGAATGGATAATATCCAAGATCCCCTTGGACCTACTCTTTCTATTAGGAAAATAAACCTTGGAATTGTTGTCAAGTGCACACCCTTTGCACACTCCCGGCTACAAAATACATAACTATTGAAGACTTGTAACAATCCCCATCATAATCGTCAAAGTACTGTAGTGTAGGTGTCCCAAGATCTTGTGCCACAACTCACATAGGTTGTCACTATTGTGTACCAAATCCTAAACAGGCTTTCCCTACAACCTGTATAAAGTGCTTTCTCTAACCCCCAACAACTACTGTGTTGTCCGGGGTAACTTTCTATGGATGTATGAGTACCTACACTCTGTTAGGATTTGTCCCTAACCCCTATTATTTAGTTATTAGTTATTTGTCATTGTAATAAGTGGTTGACCCTCATTATAAGGACCATAAGTAGTAAGAAGGTTGGTTAGTGGAATGTTATAAATTAGTCAGGGATAAACCATGGTATTGGATCATGGTATTCACCATTGGTATTGGCCCATGTTATTTTTGGTTGTGAAAAATATTTAAAGAATTCATCTCTCCATTTTAAGTTATTGAGGATTATTGTAATAAAGATCGACTCATTTGGAGGTTGCTCCCTTGAAGAGGCAAGCGAAATAAGTTTTTTGTGGTATCACTATTATCTTTCTGCTCTATATTTATTCTCTACATTTGATGTTCCTATTACTTGCAAAATATATTTTCTTGTTCAGTTAAATGTTCCAGGTCTGCTACAAGTGGTATCAAATCACTTTCCTCCATAGGAAGTGCGGGTGAATTGTTTTTTTCTAGGGTAGCGACATGTTCCAACGCCAATAAACCACACAAATCTGTCATTCAACGCACAAATACACGGTTGGGGAAGAATACATGTAGGAAATATAAGTGGTTTTTAAGTGCACATCTATTGGCCACCCTTGTAACCCATGTTGGTACCCCTTCGAGTGGTAGCGCATCAGAAAACACCTATGCATGGACTAGCCCTAGGCATCCTTAAACCCTGCTAGCTCAATCGATTGACCGCCTGACTGCTATAGTTTCACTGAGAAAAACACTCGAGAAGATACTCTCTAGTACCTGGATAATCAGGTAGTACGACTAAGGGTATGGTCAAGACTCCTTAGTTGGTGTTGTTGATTAATTGGGTTGGTTTTCATTGATGTCAACCCTTGAAGAAAGTCTGGTAGTGAATTCTGGTAGCACAATGGTTTGGGTAATGGACCCAAGTTTTTTTGATGGATAATGGAATTAGTTTTGATATATTTGTAGTTACAACTATTCCATATGCATATTACATGTCATTCCATTTCTAGTGGTATGCAGAACATCACATAACTGTTGGACACACCTACCACACTTAGAGGAGGGGGGGGGGGTGAATGAGTGTGGGGCTCTTTTACCCAAAACTTCCCTCTTCACATAAAACTCCTTCGTTAACATTCAACATTTATTCATTACCCATTGCTGTCATGTATAGCCAGTTAGATGTGAACATATATCAACAGCATATATCAACAACACATATCATCAATAAGTCATCACCACAAGTAACACAAAGAACAAAAGATGTATGTACAATTTTTCTTTTTTATTATGGACAACAATCCAGGGTTTATCAACAACAATTGAATAGAGTACAACTCCACAAGAGCACCATCCCTATAATGCAAGACTCAACTTACACCCTCAACACCAACTGAGATGAGGCAACAATCCTCAACAGGTACGTGACCTATCAGTAGTGCAGCCCGCGTGTGTACGCGCCCTGGTTCACTATAGCCCGCGTGTGCACGCGGCCAATGTATAATGCAACATGCGTATGCTTCTGAGCAACTAGAGTTTTTCTTTGCTTCACATGCTCAGATCCTCTACAACCTGCAATCACTTTCTCTTCTATCTTCCACTGTCCAAACTGACCCACAACCAGTCACAACATCTCCAAGCTCTCCAATAGCTTGATCATACTCCACAATAGATCAATATGAATTCTATCTCAAACATGTATAAGCATCTAGTATACGTTAACAATCATGTCACCACTGAATCACAAGATTACTGATCACTCCATCAACCAAATCAACCAAACTGAACCACATCATAGAATCCATACCAATAATTCCCTAAGCATTCCCATCACATCAAACAATAGTATTCATAAAGACAATAATGTAATCATACCAGTGTCTTAGTGATAGATCTGATGCCATAGAATGAAGATCTGGAACCTGCCTAATAATCCAAGAGATTGGCACCAACTCAAACACAAGTCTTCACCATTTTATCCACCATACGATCCCTATATTTAGATAGCCCGCGTATACCTTAATGTATATGCACCCTAAGCACAGACAACTCGCGTATACCTCAAAAACTAGGGTTTTTGAAGTTCTGAGAATTTGCTGTTAAGATCTCCGACATTGCCGAAACTTTGATGCATCCATGATATCCTCATCTTGCTCTCTTCCTCAGAATAGATATTCAATCATGCTCAAGAGATCCACACCAATAATGCTCAAGAATCTCTCCATCAATACTTTTGATTAAGGTTGGTTGTCATTGATGTCAACTCTTGAAGAAGGACCCATGCTTGTATGAGGAATAATGAGATGAAGATCAAGGAAATTTTTGGTTAAACTATCCTAGATGGATAGTGTTTGTCATGCCATTTCAGGTGGTATGTGGAACATCACATAATTCCTCACGGTTAGAGAGTTATGGCCATGAGAAGTTGGAGACCACATGTTTGGGTAATGGACCCAAGATTGTTTGATGGGTAATGGTATGAGTTATGATATATTTTCAAATAATACTATTATATATGGATATTACATGTCATTACATTTCTAGTGGTATGTAGAACGTCACATAACTCCTCACGGTTTGAGAGTTATGGCCTTACGAAGTTGGAGGACCCTCATTTGTCATCTAGAAGCCCCAAAAGGTCAAAGTAATCAAAGTGGTTTAAGAGATTTTAAAAGGTAAACAATAAAGTGAAGTGATGAGTGTATTATAATTCAAAGTGAATACAAAATAAATTATTTCAATAATAATTTTAATGGATAAATTAGAAGTGGACCCAACCCTAAAATAAGGA
>JASDQU010097736.1:9597-21506 GCA_032191745.1 Picea mariana | reverse complement strand
CCAAATGGTATGTCGAAGAAAAATCAGGGTCCCACACAACCTTTGAGTGCTTGGCCAAAGCGTTCTTAACCTTCTTCCAATTACCCATCTTCCACGACAATGGTCTAGAACTACTGTCTAACTTCAAACAGACCTCAGCCACCCACATCGCTGACCACATTCATGAGTGGCGTAAGCGACATAGTTTGTGCAAAGCAGAAACCACCAAGCAACAATGTCTCGACTAGTTTCTTATATCACTTGTCTCTCTCCTTGGAAATGATGTAGCTTCCACCTTCCCGCAATCTAAAGAGGAAGCCATTAGTAAATCCCAACAGTATGATCTCATTTATGCACAGTCAGGGTACTTATACATGGTACTTCCTGATCTTCCAAAACCTTTTCCATTTGGTCAAGACAAACCTGGGATGTCTCACTCAGCAGACGGACTAATAGGTGCCACCACACACCATGGTCCACAACCCCAACCACCACCGATGTATGGAATACCTCAATACCCACCGGCATATGGGGTCACTTCTTATTACCCCCCACCCCCGTATCAACAGCCATACCCTGTTGCTATACCTCCACCCATTAGTGGACCACCACCGGCACCTCCCATACATCCACCTCTTCTAGCCACTAGTGGTACTCCCTCAACATCATCTTACAGTACTAGCAAAAGCGCTATGCCTTCCTATGTACCTTATGGATTGGTACCACCACAGAATCCATACTTCCCTTTTCCTGGTCCGCCACAACCCATGGCTCCCCCACATCCTCATGCAGGGGTAAACTTTGTTCAACCCTCGGCTGCTCAACAATACCAAAATTTTGAACAGCTGAACACAGCCAATCCAACTCATCCATCGAACAATGCCAAGAAGAAAGGATGGAACAGGAATAACAACAACCCTGGTCAAGGCGGGAATCAACCCCCACAACACCAACCCACTGGGGGCAATCAAAACCAAGGGAACCAAAACCCCCAAGGGGGCAACAACAACAAACACCAAGGGTGGAATAATGTTAAAACCATCTTCCCTTGTGCCCTTTGTGGTGAGTTTAGTCATTACACTCACCATTGCCCCCAGATCGTTGATTTTAAATGGTTGAAAGATTCTGGGAGTCTTCCCCCTTCTCCTGCACAACCTGCCCCTTAGAAGGCACCACAACAATATGCACAACAACCCCCTCCCGCCGTGCTGCAAAATCCTATCCCACATCAAGGTGTGATAAACACCCAACAGGACACACAGCATCCCCCACCTCAAGTGGGACAATACCACAACCCCAACAATCCAGCAGAGCGGACAATTCTCCTCACCAGTGAGGAAGAAATTCTTTTGTAAACACGCAATCGTCAGTATCCTACATCAGCTGAGTCTACTCCCATCTCTCTAGAAACACACCCTACACCGACAGGACCCCCGTTGGTGATTCCTCGCCCTTCCTTCGAACCACCACTACGCATCCCTCGCATCCCCCTATGCAGGAATGTCCACAATCCACAGGCTAGGGCTGCTCATAACTACAACTTGGTANCGAAAATCACTACTTTCTGCCTTGGGGGTATTCGACCTTGCAGATACTCGACTCATCACCTTTGACCTTGATAGCTGTGAACCTCATCTTCCCACCTTGGTCGCTATTCAAATACCAGTAAAAATACGGAACATCACCGTTCATTGGTGTATTATCGATGAAGGGGCATCTACATGCATCATGTCCAAAACAATATGGTAGAATCTTGGTTCCCTAGAACTTATACCCTCCGCCATCACATTACGAGCTTATGACGGACGACCATCATCTCCTAAAGGGCTCTTCCAAAATGTCCCCATGGAACTCGGGGGAAAAACTATTCTCATTGACATCGAAGTTATCGACGCTCCGCTCGATTACAATATCTTGTTTAGATGTAGCTACATGTATGCTATGAAGGCAGTGGCATCTTCTGTCTTTAGGACAATCATGTTCCCCCACAACGGAAAGATTGTGACCATCGACCAAGTCTCACATTATAAGCCTAAACCATCTGCCAATCTCGATAACATTCTTCCTCTCATTCACACCAACAAAGACGCATATCCACTCATCGAGATGGGTCCTAGGATTTTCAAAGATCCATCCTTATTAGGGGCACACCATGGAGCACCACCACTCCTTCCACCTAATCAAGTATGTGTCATCTCATCTAACGAAACTCACACAGAGGATGCTCGTCCTCCTCAGGAGGCTTCAGTCATTCCTAATGTCTCAATAGTCGCAAAACCACTCCCACAGGAGCCTCCTGTGCACTCGTCGACCCCCACAGTCCATGAATCCACATCCCCTCAGGGGCATAGTCCCATTTGGGAGACAGTTCCCCAACCCCTCACTCAAATTCCCTTCTTTTACCCTCCACCCAGTATCGAAGCTTTCCAGGTAGTCGCAACGCTCACACTACCCAATATGGTGTTAGAAATCCCAGTGTGGTATTTACATCTACCTGAGATGGTCCCTCGCCCATCCCTTCCCCCACAGGAAGGCCTCCCCATGACGATTCCCGTCCTTACCCCCACTACCCCCATACTCCCTACCCCCCCTGCTATAGCTAGGGGCAGGAGAAAGAAGAAGGAGCCCACAGCTCCACTTCCTCCACGCATCCCACCACCTTGCACACTATGTGAGAAATAGGGTCACCAAACCAACAACTGCACATCACTACTGGAATTATGGAATTTGATTCCCCTCAATCAAACTCCCACAACACCCGTCACTACTGCTAGTCCTACTACTACCCAACTTTCCAGTAGTAAAGGGTTGAGGACCAAATTTGCGTGTGCTATCTATTCCAAGTATGGCCATTACACCCATCATTGCCCAGCACTGCCACATTTCCGGCAGACATTAGCTACTGTACGCCAGAACTTTCAAAACGATCCACACCCTGCTACGTCCTCCACAAAAAACATCAATGACATCCGTTATGTCACCACTTCATTCAATGAACGCATGAGATGCCCTTGCTCTCTCTGCAATTCATTAGCTCATTTTACATACCAGTGTCCTATGATCCTAGAATATACGCAACGTCAATTGGCTCTGCATCACCAAGCCACAGAGGCAATATTTGACATTACCTCGCCACTCGAGGATCTTCATGTCATTTCTCCTGAACCCGAGGCACTCCCATCACCTCCTTGGTTCTTAGATGACGTATCTGAGGATTTACTCTGTAACCCACCCAACTCTCCTGCTCATTCCCCTACAGAAACTCTCCACCCAACCACCACGGGTACCCCTCAGTGCTTCAATATATGGTTAATGTCGAGTGAACCCTCACCCTCTCCTATCATTACCCCCTCTACTTCTCCATCAGGGAGCAACCACACTATCACCGAGATCACCCCTCACGATCCATTATATTCTCGTCGTTTCCAATGCGACAAGGAGATACTGGAAGAGCTACAATGGCCAGACTCTCCCTGGGACGCACTACATCATCATGCACTCTTCCTTCCACAGGAAGCCCTCATGCCTCCTAACCAAAACCCCATTTACGCGATCAAAACCAAAGATTTTATCCCATCCGGGCCTATCGATTGGTTCAATAATCCCATTCCTGCACCCAACGCTTTTGAAGAAGGTAATCTGGCCAACATTTCCCCCACCATCAAAATCGACATTTCCATTAAAAATGGCATCGTCGAAGAAATCGTCATTGGAGCTGCTTGCACTCCTCAAGAAATCGCCACATATAAAGCCCTCTTCCAGGAATATAGGGATATTTTCGCCTAGTCATACACAAAAATGCCTGGCCTTGATCCCTCAATTGTTGAGCATCACATCAACACCTAGCTTGACATCACACCAGTTCGCCAGAAACAGTGACCGCTACACCCATCCAAGGCCACAGCTATCAAAGCCGAAATCGATAAATTACGTATGGCCGGATTTATTTACCCCATCGCTTACACATCATGGGTTTCCAATCCTGTACCCGTCGACAAAAAACAGGGCACTATCCGCATTTGCACTGAATTTCGTGATCTCAATAACACATGTCCAAAAGACAACTTTCCAACTCCTTTCATCGATAAAATTATCGACAACTGCGCCGGCCACGAAGCTCTCTCCTTTATGGACGGATTCTCTGGCTACAACCAAATTCAAATCCACCCAGTCGATCAATATAAAACCGCATTCATTACCCCGTGGGGTACTTTTTCATATCGTGTCATGCCTTTTGGCTTAAAAAATGTCGGCGCAACTTTCCAGCGGGTGATGACATACATCTTTCATGATCTGGCTGCAATCATCCTCGCCTACTTGGACGACCTCACCGCTCGATCCAAGAAACGCACCCAGCACCTCGATGATTTACGAATCATCTTCCAACAGTGTCGTCAGTACAACATCTGCTTGAACCCTCTCAAGTGTGTGTTCTGTGTCACCGCAGGGCGCCTCCTCAGTTTTATCATTTCCCAAAGCGGTATTACCATGGACCCCCTTAAAGTCAAAGCCATCACCGAAATTCCACCTCCTCGAAATTTACGACAACTTCAGAGTCTACAGAGTAACGCTAACTTTCTTAGATGATTTGTTCCTGATTACGCCATACGTGCCCACAGTTTCCTTCACTTACTATGTCATGACATCCCTTTTCATTGGGACAACTACGCCCAACAGTCATTTGACGATCTTAAAACAGTGCTTTCAAATGCACCTTTGATTATTGCACCTGACTATAATCGCGACTACATCCTCTACGTATCAGCATCAGTTGTATCAATAGTCGGCATCCTCTTCCAGCTCAGAGATGACAATCGTGAACACGTCATTTACTACGTCAGTAAGAACCTCTCAGGACCACCCTTGAAGTATAAACATGAAGATAAACTTGCTCTTGCATTTGTCCTTGTAGTCCAGAAACTGCGCCATTACATTCTGCTTCGCACCACTAAGGTCGTCGCAGATTCCAACCCTATGAAATACTTGCTCAGCCGTCGACAAGTTAATGGCAAATTCGCTTGATGGATCATTATCCTTCAGGATTACGACCTCGAGTTCTCAACACCTAAGAGTAAGAAGGCCCTCATTCTCGCCGAACTTGTCACGGCCCTCCCCTATGACACACCCAGTGCCCCCGTCAACACTGACTTTCCTGACGAACATCTCTTTTACATCGTTTCTGATGATCCTTGGTATGGCGACCTTCTCGTCTACCTGTGAACTCAAAATTTCGGTAACCACTTATCACGATATGATCGTTGGTGCATTCACCATCAGGCCCCCCACTATCTCCTCATCGACAACATCCTATATCGGCGGGGCGTCGACACCATTCTTCATCGCTGCCTGACTATTGATGAGGTCGACAGAGTCTTAAACGACTGCCATAGTGGTGCATTTGGAGGCCATATTTCCGGTATATCCACTGCTCAAAAGATTATATGGGCCAGTTACTTTTGGCCTACAATGTTTCATGATTGCATTCATGCCGTGAAACTATGTGAGCAATGTCAGCTCTATACCAACAAGGCCCGCGCTCCCCCCGCTCTTCTTCACCCTGTCATTACTGCAGGCCCCTTTTGTAAATGGGGCATAGACATTATGACTTGTAATCCCCCCTCTAGCAATGGTCACAAATACATTGTTGTCGCCGTTGATTACTTCACCAAATGGGTCGAAGCTATGCCCACCTTCAACAACACCACTGACACTGCAGTGCATTTTTTCTTTAACCACGTCATATCCCGGTTCGGAGTACCACTCCAATTCATTTCTGACCATGGGAAACACTTTGAGAATGAGATCTTCATCGAACTCTCATCTCGGTTAGGCTTCTCTCACACATTTTCTTCACCATATTACCCTCAGTCAAACAGACAGGTCGAGGCAGTGAACAAAGTCCTCCAGACCATGTTACAGCACACAGTTAATAAACATAAAACCAATTGGCATNATCGAACGGCAGTAAAGACCGCTACAGGTTTCATGCCATTTCATTTAGTCCATGGGGTCGAGACAACTCTTCCCATCGAGTGCGAAATTCCCACCCTACGCACCTCAATTGAGCTTTTACCTGACACTGCTCCAATGGAACAACACTTGCTAAACTTGGAGTCTCTGGATGAATATCGTCTATCTTCCTTACAGAACAATGAGGCAGCTAAAAAATGATCCAAGGCTACCTTTGATTGCCATGTCAACCTTCGATCATTTCGCGAAGGCGACCTCGTCTTGGCTTATGATATCGCTCATGATACCTTTAGCCACGAAAAATTTGAATCACTTTGGCATGGCCCTTACATCATCCAACATTGCCTCACCAAAGGTGCATACATCCTGGCCTCCCCCGAAGGCCTCTCACTCAAGGAACCCATCAATGGGTTATACCTCAAGAAATTTTATGCTTAAACGTAGTCACACTACTTTAGGTTATTTTCTTTTCTAGCATTTTTAATCTTTTTTCTCCTTCCCTCTCATCTAAACTATCCTTTGTGATATTGATAGATGCTTCCTCCACCAACTTACCACATTGGTTACGCCGATGGCGCCAGCCATTGGACACAAAATCTCACTTCGGCGGCTTGGGCTCTATACACCCCCTCACACAAAATGCTACATTCAAGCGGCATCTTTTTAGGGCCAGCGACCAACAACCAAGCCGAATACACTGCTGTCATTGGCCTCTTGGTCGACGCCTAGTGTCATCATATTCGCCACCTTAGCGTTTTCCTCGACTCTCAACTAGTCGTTCTCCAGCTCAACAATGTTTACCGTGTACGCGATCCATGCCTCTTTCGCAAATACCTACAGGTTAGACTATTATCTCGACATTTTGATCCCATTACATTTACACATATTCCAAGACAATTGAATCTAACAATAGATGAAATAGCTAACATGGTGTTAGATTGGCATATATCACATCAAGCTACACATACATAAACATCTCACAAATCCTGTCACAGCATATAGATAGAATAGACATCATCATCATCAACAAAAAACACATGTAGACAACATCAAGATCTCAAAATATGTATACTCATCTATATATATCAGCCCATCAGGGCATCTGAATGTTTACATACAAAAAATACACGTATCCACAGGCCCATGCAGCACCTCGGTACAAAAATCGTCTCACCAGCCTATAAACCAAAATATATACATCATACATCCGTTAGGGTGCCTCTATCGCACCCCCACCAGCTCCTCCCTCGGGAGGAGATGGTGGCCCACCACCACTTGCCCCAGGCGGTGGCGAAGGAGCACCCATAGGACCCTCCTGCCCCGGCGGTAGGCGTCCACTAGTCATAGTGGCCAGCACAGCTGCTCGTCGCACTATCACCCGCCATTGTGGCGGTACTCCTATACACTTCTCCAGGAACCCCTCATCCTGGATGCGTATCCACATGCCCTCAGGCACGTCCTGTAACACCGTCTCCAGATGATGGCGTATATCATCAAAATCAACTCCGGCCATCGCCAGACGAGCGTGTGATGGCCCCGCACCAGGGTCATCGAACCGATGCCTCCTAGCTTCCCTCTCGGGCTCTGTTGGTCGCCCCACGGCCTCATCCCACCATCGTCTCTCCCCCTGCGGTCATCTCTCCAGCTCTCGCTGCACCGACACTCTCTGCATCTCCACCTCGCACCCGCGAGGTGCCACATCTGCACATGCAACAAAAAAACAACAACAGATAGTATCAGCATCTATAGCGCATACATATGGACTGATATCTCAAAAGATAACATAAATCAAACACATACACAATACTCAACATACCTCGATGATCAAAAGCCTCCCCTGGAGGCAGCACCATGTCCGGGTCACCCCGGAAGTCAACCCCAGCATAGGGGTACTGAAGTACTACCTGCGGCATCTACCACCATATCCGGGCTGCCTCTGCTGAAAAATAATGCCCACCTTCGCCACCACCGTGGAAAACCAAAACTGTAGACCACCGCTTCAAACGTAGCTCTCGTACCCCCGGCATCTCCAACAAAACCCTCGGGCACAGCTTCGGCACCCTCTCCAAAAACCAGGCTAAGAGGATAGAGCC
Organism: Picea mariana; assembly: GCA_032191745.1. Lineage (NCBI taxonomy): Eukaryota > Viridiplantae > Streptophyta > Pinopsida > Pinales > Pinaceae > Picea > Picea mariana. Next base: position 13,464 of record JASDQU010097736.1, on the reverse strand, counting down.
AAAAAAGAACTCTCCTGTACCTGTGGACCGACAATGGTCCAACTACGCGACCATCCGTGCATGCAGCGTCAGTTCCCACGCGAACTTCTCACCACCCACCACTCTCTCCAGCACCAGCAGCTGGCCACCACTAATCCGTTGGGTCGCAAGTGACCCGTACACATGAACAATCATCGCCGCTATGCAACGATGAGCCAGGGAGTCTATAGCACTCACACTCACCACATTCCCTGACATGAAGTTCTCACCAGAGCAGTATCGCCGACCAATGGTAACCAGAGCCGTCTCCCTTGGCAGCATAGGCTCTGTCGGGAGGGGCGTTCCCTGAAAGGGGAGCCTAGTCAGAAAATAAACATCCTCCACTGCAATGAAGGGGATCTGCTCTCCTCGCACAAGGAAGCAGTGCAGCTCCGGACTCCACATCTGGAGCAGGAACTGCAGTAAATACTCTTGTGCCCATATCAACGAGCACTCAAAGAACTTTAGCAACCCACAGGTTGCTAAAGTCACTCGCACCTTAGGCCCCGCATTAGCCATAGCATCTCGCAACTAGGGCCAGTCTCGCTCTCGCCACTACACAACCATCGTCATTGCTGGCCACCTGCACACAACACGAGTCCTATATCAGCTCAGCTACCCATCAACAGCATAAAAAAGACTCGATTTTTACCCTTCAACCTTGCCTCATAGGCGCGGTTTTTCTCCCCACAGGCGCGCACACATGCGCGCCTGTTCATAACACAGGTGCGCATCTATGCGCGCCTGTTCATAACACAGGCGTGCATCTATGTGTGCCTGTTCATTACATAGGCATGCCCCTGAGCGCGCCTATTCAGCATACAGATGCACATAGATGCACACCTATCCAACCCACAGGCGCGCACTAATGCGCACCTGTTCACAACACAGGTGCGCCCTTAGGGCGCGCCTTAAATTCCCTTCCCCATGCACCCATGCACGCATATTCAGTGTACAGGCATGAACGTATGCGTGCCTTCCACTGAATTGCCCACGCATGTGGGCCCACATCCCATAAAAAATCCCATCAAACCCTCTGTACGACCCTCCGTACCTACCCTGCCCGAAAATTGAAAACCTATTTCTATGCAGGATGATTAGACCACTAACCTGATACTCGCAGAATGTCAAACGGCTGCCTTGTCCTCCCTGAATCTCCAAATCTCCTCTGAAATCTGTGCGTCCAGTCACTGTTGCAGCAGGTACAAATGAGGTGGAAATGTGGGCCCTACAGCTATATATAGGACTTTTTCCAAACTTCCACTCACCATTTTGGGAGCCCAAGGTGTCCATTTTTCAAACCATCTTCAGCCACGGGATCAGCATCACGCCACCTACATCAAAGCTGTCCCTGGGTCACTTTTCATCCTGAGCCCCCGGGGCACCTTTTTTTCATATCATGGTCAGGTACGCATGCGCATTGTCACATTTATCTAATACATGCTCATATCTTTGATTCTCTTCAGATATTGTTCACTTTGGGTATTTGGTTGTTCTGTGTGCAGGTACTTGATCATCATCCCTCAACATCATTCCTTCAGGTATATACTCAGCACTGGCATGTAGTCTCTCCCGTTGTATTTCATTTACATTTCCAGTCACACCCTCTGATATTGGCCTTTAGGATACCCATTCCCGGCTTTGCAGTACTCACACTTCCATTTTCATCTTCGATACAGTTACCCAGTACCTTTCTTACCCACTTGAGTTGTCCCATTCACAGCACCTTTTGGCACTTTTGACACTCATGCTATTCTTCATTACCCTTTAGGGATGGGAGTCCCGATAATCTTTCATCATGTTGCGAATCAACCACATACATCTTCTCCTCATTTTTCTAGCTTCCCATATGGATTCCCAGATCATCGCTTTATGGTTCTATTCTTTTTACCTGCACCTCCGCAGGATCATGAACCCTCCATTTCCTCCACTATTAGTTTGCCCATCTGCGAACCTATCTTCGTTTCACCTACCTCATACAGAAACTCACCAATGGGGCCCCCACCCTTCATCAGTTTTCCAAGAAATTTCTGCCCTCCCTGGGGCACTCATTTCACATTGGGGCACCTGTTTCTGTATTTGTACATTTTTCCCCAAACTATTCATTATTTATTGTACAAACGCCTTTATTTCCAGTCATTTTCTTTTGTCATCACTGTTGGCGACTTGCTTCCTTTTTTGGCCACACGCAACCCATGTCACCCTTGTTTGGAGCATTTCTTCTCATCTACCCTTGCCGGCATCATCCATATCTTCAGAGTACTACCCAGGTCACTTACCTCTACCCTCTGAATTTGTTCACCTTGTCCCACCTCTGGCACAAATTATCCTCGGTCTTGGTGTCCCCCTGACACTCGACCTTGTCACACGGTTGCAGCCACTCATTATATCATACACCCTCCAACCAAGGGCAGTCTTGAGTCTTCCAACTTTTTGACTTCATCCATGTACCTCTGCCACTTCCTCACCTCAGTAGATTCTATGAAGCCCTTTGCTTCTGGGAGTCGCGTTCCCCTTTTGTCGATAGCAGCACACTTTTTCCAGAAGGGAGACAGTATCTTGATTCTCATTCTCCATTTAATGAGAGATCTCGGACGACACAGGGTTAAACATCATTGCTCCCTGCTGTCGTTGGCCCCCATAACATTTGATGCCAACACTTTCTCATGTTATGGTGGGTCTTACTTTACGACTATTGCAGTTCTTTTTATCATTTGTTGAAGACCTCTGAACCTGGTAAGGCCATCAATGCCCACATCATTATCGCTGCTTATTATCGCGATCATCGCCTATTGTTCAGAGTATATTCCTTTGCAGAATTATCTTCTTCCTTTATCATCACCGCCCCCGAGGGCGCTGCAGTTATCTACACCAACACTTCCATCATCTTTTGTCAGAGTTACATAACATAAGCATGGGGCATGCCTGCCTCGTTTGTACACAGTTGTATATTGTTACGCACCTTATGGAAGGTAGGGTTCTACCAGTTCCTTTCTTCTCCAAAGGATTTCTCTACACGGTCCCACTATTTTATCTCTCTTACAATAACATTCTCAGTAGAAGAAACATTGATGGATTTCGGCTATACGTATGCTCCTAACCTCATCCATCAGGGGGCATCTGTTATCACTGAAATTTCGTCCGCACATGGCGACAAGAACTTAGCATCGTCAAACAGTAATGAAGTCATTCATGGCACTGAATTAATTTCACAGCATTGCAAAAAGGTCAAAAACTATACAAAGTAACCAAAAATTGAAGGGCGCTTCACAGAAGTTTGGTGCATGCGCATGTGCGCAGAACAAGAATGTACCACGCGCACATACGCGCACGATGCGCGGATGTTGGCACAAAAACCCGCGCACCTACTAAACGATGCATTTATTGAATTGGTCGGCCTCCCAACCACTTATGGATCAGCTCCCAAGCCGATTTGACCCCCAAATCTGAGTTGAATCCGCATGGTAGGCTGGTCAAAGACCTAATTGAGCCCTAAATATCCCCTTTTCACACCTCAAAGGAGTTACATAATCACCCAATGCAATGCTATAAAAAGCCATGAAGAAACGTCATTTTCTCAAGGAATTCCATGTAATGTTATGTTGCTTAGATTGTTTTAAGGACTCAGTCCTTGGCAATAACCCATTAGCACCATTTCATTGAGCTATTCACCTCTCCATTGAGTGGATGTTCTAGGAGTTCTTTCACCATCATTCTCATTTTCTTATTGTAAGGAGAGCAAGTTTGTGAGGGCCTCAAGAGCCTTCCATTGGAGAAAGAAGGGACTCATAGTCCCCTTTCTTCATTGTGATTTGATTTCATCAATTGATCAGCCTAAAAACATTGGTG
>JASDQU010097735.1:0-14993 GCA_032191745.1 Picea mariana | reverse complement strand
AGTGCCCTTCTTTTCCACACCTCCAACATACCCTTCCAAACTTTCCAGGAGATTTAGATCTACCCTTAGACTTAGATCTCCCACTTGAGAAACTAGATCTATTTCTTTCCTGGGAACATCCTCTTGCAAATAATGCGTCTGTGCTATGTCCTTCCATATTCTTTCATCTCATATCCTCCGACAACAAGGATGAGACCACTTCTTCAAACTTCAAAGAAGTTGTATTACTACCTATGGCCACAACCAGACTATCCCACGAGTCTGGTAAAGAACATAACAAACTGATACATTTATCTTCATCTGAAATTTTAATACCAACAGATACTAACTGACTTACCACAGTATTGAAGGCGTTCAAATGCTCTGCCATCGAGTCTCCATATCTCATCCTCAAGTTATACAGCTTCTTTCTTAGGAATAGTTTATTTACCAGGGACTTAGACTGATACAACTTCCCCAACTTTTCCCATAAATCCTTGGCTGTAGCTTCCTCTGACACATTCAGTAATACTGAATCAGAGAGACACAGTCGAATTGTGCTCTTTGCCTTCCGATCTGTCTTTTTTCAGTCATCTGCAGAAGTTCCTGTAGGTGCAATACCTGGATCTATCGTGATCCACTGATCTCTGTCCACCAAAAGATCTTCCATATTGAGCTTCCACAGCTCAAAGATTTTCCCATTAAACTTCTCGATCTCCATCTTCGAATTGCTTTCCATTTCTTTTCACCTAAAAAACAATACCGCAGATCTCCCACTGTAACAAGGCTTATCACAGTCCCGAGCCAAACCCTTGACGACAAAGGCGTCCCCCTGAAGCCAATAAAGCTCTGATACCAAATGTAAATTCTAACCTTGTACAATATCTACTGCAAACTGATATTTAGAAAAGAACAGAAAAGATACAATGGCAAATACGAACATTACACAGAGATTTTTCACCTGGAAACCCAAACCGGGAAAACCAACATATATTATATTCATACATTGTGTTACATTGTTTACAATACAATATACATATAAGATCCAGTGGCATCCAAAACCTTGACCCAATGACCTGGATTAGTCCAAAACCCTAATTCCTTAACCGGAAATAGAAAACCATCGGCAAAAAACCATGTGTCAAAAAACCACCTAAATATCATGTGGTCCCGGAAATATGTCGTCCCGGTGTGAAAAAAAATTTCGGGGGCTCCGCCCCCCTACACGCTTAGCACAAACACTCAGGCACTACTACTCGTGCAAAGAATATAACACATACCCAACATCAAATACAAAAAAACTACTGGAATATTGACAACGGATGCTCTAGTCATATGGCAAGTGACAAAAGTAAGTTCCTATCACTCAAGGAAAATAAATCAGGAAGTGTGACCTTTGGAAATGATTCTCCAGGAAATATCAGGGGTAAAGGTCTAGTAAGCTTAATTAATGGAAGAAGCAAAGCTCAATATGTGTTATTTGTTGATGGTTTAAAGCATAATCTTCTTAGTGTCAATTAGATATGTGACAGAGGATGTGAAGTCACTTTCACTGCCAAGAATTGTAAAATAAAGGCAGTAAAATTAGAAGAGATGCCTGCAAAAGGGTTTAGAATTGAAAACAATGTATATGTTCTGAAGGAAGATAAGGAGAAATGTCATTTAAGAAAAATTGATGAAATTTGGTTATGGCACAGAAGGCTTGGATGCCTAAATTTTGATCATATTATCAAACCGAATAATGAAGGTGCTGTGAAAGACCTTCCAAAAATATATAATCCTAATAACTTTGTATGTGAGTCCTGCCAAATGGGGAATATGACTTGTGCCCAATTCAAATCGAAGAGTTTCACATCTTCAGAGAAACTACTTCAACTTGTTCATATGGATATGTGTGGACCATCGCAAAAAGCAGGAACTGGAGAAGAATGTTACTTTATGATGGTCATTGATGACTTCTCCAGATGTATGTGGGTTGCCTTTCTGAGAGAAAAATATGATGTGTTTGAGAAGTTCAAAACATTTAAGTCATTAGCCGAGAATCAGATAGGAAGAAAGTTAAATACAATTCGCTCAGACATAGGAGGAGAATTGTTTTCAAGAGATTTCAAAGAATTCTGTGATAGACATGGAATTAAAAGAGAATATACTATTCCAGGTACTCCTCAACAAAATGGAGTTGTAGAATGCCAAAATATATCAGTTCGGCATATGGCAAGGGCTATGATGAATGAAAGGGACATTTCACAAACTTTCTAGGTGGAGGTTGTTCACACAGCTGTTCATATTCTAAACAAAGCACATCTAAGGCCGAATAGTGATAAAACTCCACATGAGCTGTGGTTTGGTTGACCAACATCCATCAATAAATTCAAGGTATTTGGAAATAAATGCTACAACAAAAATAATGATGATCATTTGGGAAAAATTGATAATAGAGTTGATGAAGGTATCTTCTTAAGATATGCATCGAATAGTAAAGGATATAGATGCTTTAACAAAAGAATGCATAAATTAGTAGACTGTATTAATGTTCGAATTGTTGAAGAAGCCCCTGTAAAATATCAACAGAGAATAAGCACTAAGCCAGATGAAAAATATAATGAGAATAATGAAAATGAAGGAAAAAAAATACCAGAGTCACAAGAAGATGATGAATCAGGTGGAGAAGAGACACCGAGACAAGAAGAGTCAAGACAACAATCAACATCAAATCCTTCCTCCAGAATTACTCAAAAGAATCATCGTGAAAGTCAAATAATTGGTGAGAAAGACAAAGGTGTACAAACTAGGAGAAGGATCATCAAATACACCAAGAAATCACATATAGCCTTCATATCCATGGTGGAACCCAATAACTTCAATGAAGCTAGTGAAGATGTAAATTGGTTAAAATCAATGAATGAGGAACTAGACCAGATTGAAAAGAATGACACTTGGGAATTAGTTCCTAGGCTAGAAAATAAAAACGTAATAGCATCCAAATGGGTCTACAAAAATAAGATGAATGAGAAAGGAAATATTGTAATAAATAAGGCTAGATTGGTCTGCAAAGGATATGCTCAAATAGAAGGACTATACTTTGATGAAACATTTGCACCTGTAGAAAGATTAGAAGCTATTAGAATGTTTCTTGCCTATGCTTGTCATAAACAGTTTAAAGTCTATCAAATGGATGTCAAGTCATATTTTCTAAATTGATATCTAAAAGAAGAAGTCTATATGGAATAACCAGAGGGTTTCAAACTCTCAGATAACCCTGACTTTGTCTGCAAGATAAAGAAAGCCTTATATGGGTTGAAACAAGATCCTCGTGCTTGGTATTATAGACTGGATAAGTATAATCAAGACAAAGGGTTCAAGAGAGGAACAGTTGACACAAATCTATATATCAAAAAGGAGGGTAATGATTTTCTCATTGTGTTGGTCTATGTATATGTCATCATCTTTAGGAGAAATAGTTTTCTGTCGGTACAATGGTTTGCCTCTGCCATGCAGTCTGAATTTGAAATGTCTATGATAGGGGAACTGCAATTTTTTCTTGGTCTGCAAATTACTCGAAGGTTCGATGGATTATTTCTTTCTCAGGAGAAATATATAAGAGAAATGTTGAAAAGGTTTCAAATGGAATATTCTACACCTATGAGCACACCTATGGTCACTGGATGCAAGTTAAGCAAGGATGATGACTCACCTGATGTTGATCAAATTTCCTATAGGTCTACGATAGGAAGCCTATTGTACATCACAACATCCCATCCAGACATAATGCATGTTGTNTGATAGGAAGCCTATTGTACATCACAGCATCCCATCCAGACATAATGCACGCTGTTGGAATGGTAAGAAGGTATCATGTTGCACCTAAACAAAGTCATTTGTTAGTTGTCAAAAGAATATTCATATACTTGAAAGGAACAATGCATTATGGCCTATGGTATCCTAGGAATTAGATTTTTCAACTATCAGTCTATTCATATGTTGATTGGGCTAACTGTGTGGATTAAAGGAAAAGCACGAGTGGATGTGCATTCTTCTTAGGAGAGTCTCTTGTAGCATGGTTGACCAAGAAGCAAGGTTCCATTTCCTTTTCAACTATAGAATCTGAATACATTGAAACTGCCACTTGTTGTACCCAAGTATTAAGGATGATTCAGACACTTGTAGACTTGGAGGTAAAGTATAATGCACCAATCCCAATCCATTGTGATAATACTAGTGCAATTAGTGTGTCAAAGAATCCTGTATTTCACTCCAAGACAAATCATATACCCATAAAGTAACACTTATTGAGGGAAAAAGTGAACAACACTGTTGTTTCTTTGCATTATATTCCATCCAAAGATAAGATTGTTGATATCTTCACTAAACCGCTTGCAAGAGCTCAGTTTGAGTATCTACGCCAGAAGTTGGGCATGATCCTGCTACCAAGTTAAAAAGTCCATCCTGTCAAGGGGAGTATGTGTTGGTTGAATATATGATACCTCTGAAAAATACTGCAATCACTCAGGGGGAGCATGTTTTATTTGACATTGATGTCAAAGGGGGAGAAAAGGAGTGGTCTAGATGCTACAGTTGGAGATCTAAGCAGCCTATCTAGGTTCGCATCAATGCCAAAGGGGGATATTGTTGGCATGTTTACAGGAAGAGTGGTGTGCTTGTCATTGATGGCAAGAACAAAAGGTAGAGAAGAAAGAATCATAAGCTTAGGAGGAGGAGAGATCAATATACAAAGATCAAAGATCATAAGAGATAGCACTTTGCACTTTCCAGAAGTACAACCGAGGTCCAAGAGAAGGACTCACAGGAGGAGAAAAGATCAATACCTTTGAACACTTAGAAAACCTTATAATTCAGAGAAATCATAAAGCTCAGGAGGAAGAACGACAGTGGTTGTTGGATCACCAATACCAAATACCTGATGACTGTTAGATCAATGTCCAGTGTCCAGAGGAAGCGCATAGGAGAAGTACAGATTTGATCCGTTGGATATGAGTGTCGAGGATCAACAGTCATTGGATACTGAAATAAATGCAAGAAGGTCAAGCCTTTGATGAGCATAGGGGAGTGGACTTGTCAAAGTCCCGAAGTCCCAAAGCAAGAAGGGATTGTCCATCATCAAGACTAATAGGTGCCACACGATCCTCAACTATAGAGAAAATTACTTCGAGGATTTTTTAGTTTGAGACTTGAAAAACCCGAAGTTCGAAGAATCAGAGAGCTAGAGTAAACGATAGTCGTCAGATTAGATTGAAGTGGAAGGACATGATAAGCTAGAAAATCAGCATCACAGAAAGATCGAGCCGTCGATCTGAGAACATGATCGACGAAAAACATTTAGTTCGGGTCTAAAAGTTGCGAGGAGGTTATTGTTTGATGATTCTCACTTTGGAAGAATTGGTGACTTGAAAAGTCGAAATAATCAAATTCTTGAAGGCCGAACTCTCGAAGTGAATGAGGATCCATGTCAGCAAGACTACGTCAGAAAGGACACATGGTGCAATCAAACAATGACAAGTGTCAAGTGGATTCGACATTTTAGGTACGTGCAAATTACAAATTTGAGTGACATGTGGTAGTTACTAGGTTCATGACATGTCATAAAGTGATGTCATGTTAGGGTCCTAACCCGCACATAGGTAGATCAATATATTTGGATGTAATAAAGGTCAATATTAATAAGGCCTTTCAATAAAATAGAATAAGGTGGATGTAAGAAGACCTAATAGAAGCTTCTGCTTCTAGAAGGATCTTCCTCTAGATGCTTCTCTTGATAGACATATTTAGTATAAATAAGGGTCGAGGGCATGAAAACCCTAGCTTGGAGATTATTGTAATAGAGCACTACTCGACTGGAGGTTGCCCCCTCGAAGAGGCTCATGAACATTGCTTTCTAAATCAAAGTGTTATTTCTGTTGTTATTCTTATATCATTTCTGTGTTATTGTGGAGATTATGCTAGTTATATTACTGTTATTTTGCCATTTCTATCATTTTATTTCGGTTCTGCATACTTTTTATATCTAGTATATTACACGTCACTCTAGGATTTTTACTTCAAGATATTTACCACTAGCACTTGCCCAAAGTTCCGAAGTCCTGAAGTGGTTTGTGGCCGTCCATCATCAAGGAGGACAGGTGGCACGAGATCCACAACTTCAGAAGTTTGTGGATGGGAAGAACATGAAAATCACTGAAGACAAATCTCGACCGTTGATCATCAAGGGGAGTACGTGTCAGATGATCTGAGATTTCAGAGAAATCTCACTTAAGGATTTTCAGTTCAGATTTGATAATTCTAAACCCTGAATACCCAAAAGGATCATGACCATTGATCTGAATGGGACACACGTCAGTGGATTATCAGCTGCGAGGAAAAGAAAAGGAAGGTTTAAAGGTTGGAAAGTTGATATTTTTGAACCCCGAATACCCGAAGGAATTGTGACCATTGATTCGAGGAGACCATGTGTTGTTAGATCATGGACTCCAGGAGAAAATGAAAGTTTGAGAATTGAAAGTCCCGAAGGTCGGACTCATGGAGGAGATCCTGGTCTTAGATTAAGGAGGATAGGCATCTGCAGATCATCCACTCCGGAAGTTTTTCATATGGAGGAAAGCAAGGATTGAGAGTTGAAACTATCAGAGCCCAGATCATGAAGTACATCACAGCCATTGATTCAGGAAGGATAGATCTGAACCGTTAGTTTAGGAAGACCGTCAATATCATAAGATCAATGGTCCAATTGCATTGTGGGGATTGAATTTGCACGAACATTAATGAGTTGAGGGAAGGCCGCAATCGAAACCATGGTTTTGGAGAAATGACACCTGGAGGCTCGAGGTAAATTGTGGGGCAAAAATAAGTTTGGCCTAAACCACCTTTGGATGTGCCTATAATCGCATGGTCACATGAGATCATCACCCAATTTCATATCGAAGGAGGAGCTAGCATGTCGCTAAGCTTCACTTCGGAGTTCGGGAGATCGGGATTTGGGAGAGTTGGGGTGACTCACGATAGATGACCCAAAATGTGAAGTCTCGAAGTATTTGGCCCCAAGTCACCATCGAAGGTCACGAGAAGGAAGAGGCTTAGGAGCTAAAGGAGCCAAAACCAACTAACTATAACTGCCAGAGAAGATGAAGAATCTCAACTGACAAAGAAGTAAAAAGTTTTCATGATAACTTCCAGAGAAGCCAAAGAACCTTGAATAACGACCAGAGAAGATGAAGAGTTCGTATGATGATTAGGCAGATGACTCGATGTGTGAATGACATGAAAAATAGAGAAGAGACAGAGTGTTTTTTTGAGTATGAGTCATGTGAGTAGGAGGAGACATTTTGGAGAAAAGAAAGTGGAGATCGGTGGCACAATGAAGAGTATGCAGAGGCAACAAAGAGCATAAAAGGAAGAAGAGAAGTTGAACAAGGTGAGTGTTGTGTGAAAGAAGAAACATAGCAAAGCATAGAAGCTGAATGATGTAGAAGAAAAACAAAGTATATAAGTTGACGAAGGTAGAGGAGTCATGGAGCTGTAACAGACCATATCAAATACAAATCAAGAAAGAAAAGTTTTTTAAGATTAAATCAGGGTGGTAGGATGGTGTTAGGGAGGATTGCAGTCCTCTAAATTCTAGTTGGTGCTAGAAGATATTCTGGGATTTGGTGCTTCCTTCTAGTCGGTTCTAGAGAAATCTGAGAGTTGGTGCTCTCTGCAACTTGTATCTTGCTATCATAGGTTGTAGCCTCATATTTTAGTTGGAGCTCAAAGACTGTGATGTACATGAAAGTTGGAGCTTGATTGACATACTAAGAAGAAGATTTTTTTCTCCCTTTATGGGTTTCCTCATGAGAAATCTATGTCTCTGTGTATTCTGTGTGATGGACCAAATATTGTTTATCTATGCATGTTAAGTTATCAGCAACACATTAAATAATAATTTAAAAATATTTATAAAAGAACAAAATGTTTTAAGATTATATTATAATTGATTCACCCCCCCTCTCAGTTATATTTCCAACAAGAAATAATCAACAAAAATGAGAGCGTACCTTGATTTATTGATTTATGGATGTAGAAAAGGGCCTATGAGGTCACTATGGATCAGATCTAAAGGAAAGGAAACCTTTTGAGTATTTCCTTTGTCGAATTTCTCTTGAGGGTGTTTTCCAAGAACACATCCCTCACAAATTCCTTTGGATAAGTGGATGTCAGGTAGATCATGAGCCATTCCCAAGTTTCTAAGTTTTTCAATATCTCTGAAATTTAAATTCCCAAAGCTTTCGTGCCATATCCTACTACTTTCATCAGCATGGGTAAGCAGTAATGCAAAATTAGGTTCAATAAATTCAGAAAATGTATCGAGTCTGAATTGATGATTTTCCTCACCATTAGAAACCTTGGAATTGGTTTTCATATCATAGACATCCAAAAAATCAGTGAATACAACTCTCTTTCTAGAGCCATATTTTTTCATTTGATACATGAAGAGAAGATTAAAAGAAAGTTTGGGAACGCATAGGACATTCTCAAAGATTTTTTTTGTGAGTTCAATTCTTCCTTTGCCTATGACCTCGACTAGAGAGTTGTCCCCCATCAAAATAGGAGGACCTTTGCATGCATCCAAGGAAGAGTATACTTCTTTTGCGGCTTCCATGTGGTGTGATGCACCTAAATCTATGATCCAGGCATCGAGAGAGGAGTTGATGGAAATCAAAGCATGGCTAGAATTTCCTTTCTTGGGATTCTGATCTTCTGGCTTCTTCTTCTTGGCACCCTCAGGGATACAATCTCCAATGTTTTTTTTTTTTAAATATTTGGGCCATTTGATTAAGATTTTTATGCATTCATGCAGATTATGGATGAAATCCTTTATGGAAGTAAGTGCATTTCTCCCCTTTTCTTTTCTTTCCACCTTTGGATCCAGAGGCATCATTGAAGGGTTTTGAGTACCCTTCCTTCTTTGGATTTTCATGTTCTTTCCTTATTTCTTTGTCTTTAGATTTCAAATTTTGATGACCGCTACCATATTTCATAGTAAGTTCATGCAACTTTGGGCCTTTGATTTTTCCCATATCGATGAGATTGTTCTTATCTTGTGTCAGGGACTCGATAAAGGCCTCAAGGGAAGGCATCGTTTAGGTGGCTCCAGAGGCAATCCTAAATTAATGAAATGTGGATACAAAAACTAAGTATTCTAGACCAATTTTGGAGAGAATGGTAAGTACCATTTGTTTCTCCTCCTTATATTTATCAACCCCTCAAGCCTTGAGTTGCGATAAAAAATCCTTATATTTGGAAAATAAATCTTGGAGATTGTTGAAGTTTTTTAGATCCAAAGTGAGAAATTCCACATCAAGCATGTGTCCCCTCATCTCATCATGTTTTCAAAACATCCCTTCCATGGTGGTTAAATCTTCATTGGGGGTTTTATAGGAGGATATGTGAAAGAGGATTTTGAGAGAAATGAGGCTACAAATAGTTCCAAATGCTTCATCCATTCGATTCAGATGCTCACAATTTTTTATGGCTGATATGAGTTTGGTCTCTGTGTTCATGGTTAACCTATATAATCCTCTTCTTCAAATATGCACTATCATATTCTCCTTCCGTGCAAATAAATTGTACGGTGTAAGAATGAATTTTTTTGGAAATACAATTTTTTCGTTGTATTCAATATTCGATACCTACAAAAATAATCCAGTGTGTCTTTTTCCTAGCAATCCATTAGCTTTGATACCATGTAAATGCATTGAACCTTGAAATAAAATATCTAGCTAGCAAATGACACACACAACTTGCAAAAAAAATATGAGAAAAGAGAAACAAGAGAGAAAGAATGGAATAATTCTCATTAACCAAATAAATGAATGATAATTTACACACGATATACTCTGTATAACTCAACTAATGCACAATGGAGGAGAAGAAAATTAGCCATAGTGGTGGTATAGAATGATCTAGGCACACAACATAAGTTACGGGAGTAAACTGCCACCTAGTGTAGTCTCTCAGGAAGTTACAAGAGTTAACTACCACCTAGTCTGAGTTAACTAGTCTCTTTATCTTTAGTTAACTGACTGAAACAAGGTGAAGTGAGGAGGAGATCAAGGAATCATGAGTAATGCGCTATTTTGGTGATGATCCCAAGTAAAATGCACAATATTTGGTGACGATCCCAATGTTGCATGGTGATGAAACCAATGTGGCATCTACATTCCACTCAATTGATCAAACTGAAATGTGAACTAAAGAGAATATTCTCCTAGAGTGTAGGAAAATGAATATTCTCCCTAAACTATGGGAGACTAAATAATGACTAATAAGCATAGGGAAAACCTTAGGAAAAATAAATCCTAGGTGTGTTTGAAGTATCTTCGACAATATTAAAGTCTTAACATGCTTTGTAATGCATATGTCATTACATTTTAACAAAAACAATTAGAATAATTTTTGAATTTGGTTTCATTGTCAATTTGCATAACTAACCAAATAAGTTGCAATTAATAGTTGTAAATATATCCTTACCTATCAATTTATGAATTAATACAGAGAACATGAAATTTTATAGTTGAACATATGAAGGTTGTTTTTTAGTAATAATAAATGTTGTTCCATTAATGTTCTCTCAATATAAACACTCTTTCTTTTTAGTTTCATCTATGTGATTGTGTATATATATTATTTGTGGATAACACTATAATTGTTTATGAATTTCTTATTTGATATATAAATAGTACATGATAATTATACTACATTTGTATTTCCCCTAGCATACAACATTGTTCTATTGTTGGTTGTATTGATCAGGATGGTCATGATAGTCTGAAAAATAAGAATAAAATTCATAAATGTTTTCATAAAAGGATATAATGTTGGTGGAAAATAAGAGTTGAAAATTACTTGAGAAGTTATGCCAAAATGAAAAATGTCTCTCTTACACAATCCACAACCCATTTTGTTTTGATAAAAACACAACAAAGATTCCTTGGAGCAATTCCAAGAATAGATTCAAATTTAGTGAGAAACTAAAAAAAAATGAAAATACAAAAAGAAGAAGAATTCATTGTGTTTCTATCAAACAACATATGAAAAACAAATTTTACCTTTAGTTCAAGAGAATTTTGAACTTCTACAAAGAATAAGTAATAGCAACAAGGGTTTCCTTCGATACGATAAAAAAAAAATCCATGTGAACCTAAATAATAATTCTTCTTCACAATGCCAACACAACCAATAACAATTTCTATTGGAAAAGGTTTAGTGCACACTATGGAAGATTTGCCTTAATTACTACTTCCTATAATAGAATAACTAGAAAGAAACACATATAAAAAACTCATACATTATACAAACAAGAAATTTTAAAAAAGAAAGTAAAATAATGAACTCGTGCATCTATGAAATCATCCCCACCAAGGTGTAAGTCAAGGCTAACAATGGGGGTTAACCATCCATGGAATGGGTCAGCAAGAGTATCTTTTCATTAAAAAGGAAATTAATAAATGAATAAAATTTAAGAGAAAATGTGTAGGAGAGTTTGAGGGAGAACACAATTGTAGTAAGTAAGGAAATAAGAGTAGATACAATTGAAAAAGATAACATTATTCAGAAAAATAACTACTTGAATAAATAAAAAATTGACCTTGAGTTGTAGAAAATGAAAAAAAAATAAAAGAGAGAAAAAGAAGATACATCTCCAAAATAATGGTCAACTATTCATAAAAAAAAATAGATAACCAGAATATGAGTTATGAAATGGGAGGATGTTAAACCTATTTATTGCATATGTGGAACTAACTAAATGAAGAAGTAGAAATTCATTTGTTACCTCCAATTGTAGAGGCATTGTTCATTGTTGATGTACTTGGTGTCCAGAATGGAAGAACTCCATATCAATAATGAGGAGATCCCTAAGATCAAGATATTCATCCTCATAAAACAAGTAGTAGAGAAGTGGATATTAACATATTTACCACATCCTAAAAGAAGAATTATGCAGAAAAACCTCTAATGAAGACTACATATAAGAATTGTTAACACATCAACTAGAGCTTAGGAGATGAAAGTGGATAAATTCATGATTCAATAATAATAAAAGTACTACATAAAGATACGTCTATGAGAATAATATAGGAAGTGGAGAAGACCACATATTAATAACATATGACATAATAGTCTCATGGAAGTTCTCCTTGCAAAATTTAATTCAAAAAATAGAAGAAAAGGAATCATGGAAAACAATTAATACAAGATACTAATATTGATGATTTTAAAAGAGAAGGGACAAATATAATTTTGAAAAGAGAAGGGACAAATAAAATAAAATATAATATACTATTGCTAGCGGGAAAACCCCCCTATAACTATGCCAGGGTTCTAAGTATAGACAGAGCAATGATTCCATAAAATTCCATCTAATTCCTACACTACCCAAACATTCCACACAGATGAACCAAAAATGATAGAAGAGTAAGTCAGGAGAAATACCTTTGATCCAAACGTTTGATGTTGACTTCCTCAAGCTTCGTTGCTTCCTTGGATATTGGTCTCCTCCCAAAGATGACCTGCATCAACTCTTAGGAAAACAAGGCTACCATTATTCTATATCTATTCATCAATTAGGGTTAGATATAACTCATTATGCATAAACCAAATAACATACATAAATATATCATTTGGGACATGGAAAAAGATTATTTTATTCAATATTCAAAGATTGGAAATTACAACCTTTGCAGGCCGCTGCTACGCAAACCTGGTCTGGGCTCCTCTTAACTTTTCTCCAAGTGCACCTTCAAAATTCCTTCTCTCACAATCTATTGATCACTCCAATGGGAGGGAAGGAAGTGTATGGGAGAAAAGGGCTAGAGAGGGAATGTTGAGGCAATAACTCAAAAAAGGTTGCAAATACTTGGGCAAGGAGGGAAATGGAATTTGGGAAGAGTTTCATTGTTCTAATTCTTGATTGTGGAATGATACCCCAAGACCTCCTTTTATATGACAAAATAATAGTTATTTAGTTTGGGGACGGTCTATAACAAGTGAAAGTATTGGGAAACCTCCAATAGACCGTTAATTCCATTGAGTTCCTTTCAACTTTTTAATTTTTGCAACTTTTGAAGGTATATGTGGGTTGTATAGCATGCAACAAGGGTATGTACATAGGAAGTAGTGTAGCAGGGTGCGTACATGCTCCAAAAAATGGTTTTTAAAAAGAGTTCCTTAACAATTATTTGGAAAATTATGCAAGTAGGAAAGGCCAATGGCATGTATGCATAAGTAGGGAATTTTAGGGCTATAACAAATATGTACATATAAATTGCCATTCATGTCTTTAATAAAATGTGTTTCAAACACAAAGTAGTGAAGAAGTAATTTCAATCATAAAATATATACCCTATATGAATTTTTTTCATTCCAATCCACTTCGTCGATCGATAGGGAAAGTGTAATAACAACCCTTAAAAATAATCAAAATTCCATTATCCCTTTTCCCATATACAAGGGATATGAACATCCTAAGTGAAAATATTTATAGCTCCATTGATGTAATAGAAAATAAAAATAGATGAAAAAATTTGCTAGAGCCCTAAGAAAGCGATGTATAGCAAAGTTCCTGGGCTATACTCACAACACGGTAATAATAAAAGATGGAAGTTCTACTTGTCCTTTTCAAGACTTAGGTAATGCATCCCCCTCCCCTCCTAGGGGTTCAGAGACCTCCATGTCAAGGATATTTAAACAATTTAAGCCGAATCAGCTTTTCGGGCCTCTAGCAGACCCTGGAATCAAATTACACAGACCCCCGATTATTACCTTGCAGGTTTTAATTTACCCACGACCTTGCTCTCTAGCGATTTTGGTAACTTTAACTGGAAGGAACTAGCTCCACTGACTATGATATTTTTCTCATATGACCATGGGATATAACCTCAGGCCATTACTCTTCGTAACATAGGGCTTTGGCGATATTGCGACCTCCCCCCTTGTTTTCTTCCGAACTGTGTTTCCGCCGAAGCACACAGATCTATGTTGTGTGTCCTCTTGGATCCAATGGTCTAGACCACCTCGGCCTTTGTGACTTCACGACAATTTCACTCTCTCCACACAATATCCAAAACTCTATCTCTCGAATTCTCCAATCTGTTGTTGCGTATCCTCCTCGAAGCCAACAGTTAGGATCACTTCGCGACTTCAATGACCCCGATCTTACAAAAATTCCAAGCCTATGAACCATGAAATGTCTAAATATTCTATGGCTATCCTCTGTGCATATCTCCTAGATCTAACAGTCTGGAATGATTTTTATTCCTCCTGAATGTATCTTGCTTGTCAATTTAGAGAATGTTCAAGGACTCCTCCCTATTGAATAATTTTCACCACTACCTTTTCTAAGCTTGTTCTTCCTCGAACGCTTTGACTCCTCGGAACATCTTCTTCGAAACTTAGTCGAATCCAACCCTGTTCATGCCTTGCAATGGGTATTCCTCCATGAATTATCTTCCTTGTGGATGACTGTGCACACCTTGAAACAATTCTTTTCACTATCCTACAAATAAACTTTACGCTACTCCTCTTGAGATTCTCAGTGAAAAGACTTTGTCACACACTCCTTGCGGACAATATGAACTCTTGCATATAAAGCTCCATGTTATCTCTTGGATTCATTCCTCCTCAACACTCTGAGATTCTTATAATGACTCCTTCGACACTTAGTCACGTATCAACCCCATGCACACCTTGCAACAAGATACCTTTAACTGGACTCTTGATGGGTGACTGTGCACTCCTTGCAATAGTCCTTCCATGACTCTGAGCACATTTCCTCCTACACACACCTTCTGTTGGTCACTATAATTGCTTAATTAATTTTAAACAACTAAGTGAAACATAAATTATCAACCCAGGGAAGTCTTTTGTTTCAAAGATAGCCACGCACTATATATGCTCAATTCCAAAAGCACTTAGTGTTGTAGTAAAGAAATTCACACTAATTATTCTTGCTTAAATGAACT
>JASDQU010097734.1:15203-26629 GCA_032191745.1 Picea mariana | reverse complement strand
ACATTTATCATTCCCATATGCACAATGTCCCAAAATATATTAAACTCATCAATATCAATCATGCAATTTCGCTACTTCAAATGCAAGGATGCCCCCAATCTAATATAAAGCAAGAAATTAAATCTTTTTGTTTCAAAAATTCCACTAAAAGCAATAATGAACTTTCTTAAAACAATGAAACCCAAACTAAAAGTTTTCTTTTAAAGCGAACTATTCAGAAGAAATCTGATCTTTCCCTAAACAATTCTAAAGAAAACACATGCTTTGTAATTGAAAGACACTCAAAGCAAGAGACTAATCCTTCAAAACCAAACAAAGCAAAGATGGTTATAAGCAACTCAAAGAATGTCAAGCAGACTGTAAACAGATCAATATAGGCTCCAAAAGTTCAATCCAGCTGATCAAAGCAAAATTGGGCATCAAAAAATGACAAGACCCAATCCTTGCCTTGATGTCGTAAGGTCCCTTCCAACTGTCCTTCGTTCCCCACACACTTCTTTCTCCAAGGATTATGAGACCATAGATCTGATAGCTACTCACAATCTATCTTGACAAAGCAAATCTCAAAGCCACTCTAACCAAGCTAATAATTCCAAGCCAACCAAAAGCTCAAGCTTACAAAAGCTAAGAACCCCTTCTCCATGAGAGCTCCTCTCCTTTTANCTAACAAGCTCAATAACCAACAAAATCTCACCCAAGCTCAAGCTAACTTTCTCCATGAGAATTCCTCTCCTTTTATAAGTTGAAGAGGATAAGGTGAGGAGGTTAGGATGATCCCACTAAATCATGAAAGCGAGTAAGATCCAAACCATTCGGATGCCACCTCACCATGGAAGTTTCTCCTTCTAGAAGATTCGAGAAAACGCTCATTTTTCCCACGTGATGGAATTCTCGCACCCTAGCTATAGTGCAACCTGTGAACTGTTCGCACCCTGGCTATAGTGCAACCCGCGAGAATTGGTCATTCTCGCACCCTGCCTATATAGCAACCTGCGAACTTCCCTTTTTATAAGGTTTTTACATAGGAAAAAGCCACTTCTTTTCTCGAGATAAGTTCTTCTCCCTTCTCTCTTTAAGAACTCAGGCCATTGTGACCCCTCTGAAGGCAATAGATAGGTTTACATCATTAATGATCATAGGGATGACTAAAATAATGTGTAACACCCCTTGGATTTCACCCCTAAAGAGAAAGAGGTGTCTTGTTTAGGTAACAGTGATAGGAAAACCTCTTGTTATGCCACTTTATTGTTCACTTTCCTTTGTATTTTGGGAAAGTACAAATTGTGCTATAACAACACCAAATAAGAAGACATGAATTGGACAGTTTGCAAGGAGATCCAAGGAAGCTTAAGCGGCCATCCTTTGATGGTGAAAGGGAAAGGGAAGATGATGTTGAGGCATGGTTGCTTGGAATCAAGAGATATTTTAAACTACACAACTATTCATTAAACCTAGAAGCCAGAATTTCCACCTACCATTTACATGGGAAAGTTGCAATGTTGTGGGACCAAATGAATCAAGTTGAGCATATTAATGAGAATAGGATCACTTGGAAGCAGTTCGAGAAGTATTTTTAGAAGGAGTACCTCTCAAAGAACTTATATGACAAGAAAATGCAGGAGTTCTTTGAACTTAGGCTGGGTATCATGACCATGGCATAGTATGAAAGTAAGTTCTTGGGGTTGCTAAAGTATGTGGGGTTTATAAAAGATGAGAAGGTAAAAGTACAGAGGTTTTTTAGTGGACTTCCATCCTTTTATAATGAAAATATTCATTATGATGAGCCCAAGACCTTGACTGAGACCATTAGGAAAGTTAAATACCTATATGAGCAAGGCCAGGGCAGGGAATCCATGCAGAAATCTTGGAAGGATAATAATAAGGGGAATTTTGATCAGAGGAAGAAGGGATTCAAACCTCCTTTCAACATAAATGAACCTAATAAAAATCATCAAGACCAGTATGCTAAGGATGAATCCAAGAAAGAATAATCCTTGGGAAAAAGGGGAAGACCACCAATCCAATGTTGGGGATGAAAATAAGATCACTTGTATAAGGATTTCCCACACAGAAAGGACAGAGTGAAGACCATGCACACCATACAAGAAGCTACAACAATAGAAGACATGGGAAGGATTTATGTAGACTTAGATGATTGACAAGCAGAGTGCCAATCCAATATGGTCAAGGTGGAACGTAAGATCATAAATCATCCTGTTTCTATTTTAATTGATTCATGAGCAAATCATTGTTACATTGATCCTAAAATAGTGGATAGTTTACATTTGGAGAAAAGTATGCTTGGAAAATCAAGTTTGGTCTAGCTAGCCATTGGAACCAAAAGGAGAATTCATGATATGGTTAGAGGTTGTTCCATAAGTCTTAATGGTGTGAATACTAGTGTTGATCTGAATATCATACCATTGGGATATTATGATATTCTAATTGGAATGGATTGGTTGGACAAGCATCATGTTGTCCTAAATTTTCATAGCAAGACATGAAAAATCGAGCACTGTGAAGAAGTTCCAAGACCCATCTCTATAATGGATATTTCAGCCTTACAACTGAAGAGCTATTTCAGAAAAGGATGTCAATTGTAAGAAAACTATGTGGAGGATCCAGAAAAGACAAAGGTGCCAAGCCTTGAAGATTTGTCGGTACTACAATAATTTGAATATGTATTCCAAGAAATAACAGGGTTTCCACCAAAGAGGGAGATATATTTCTCTATTCATCTAGTGTGAGGAGTTGCCTTGGTATCAAAAACACCTTACATAATGAGTACACCAGAAGTAAAAGAATTTCAAATGCAGTTGGAAGAATTGTTGAAGAAAGGGTGCATATGTCCAAGTGTTTCACCTTGGGAAGCACCAATACTTTTTGTCAAAAAGAAAGATGGAACTTTGAGGCTATGTATTGACTTTAGACATATGAATAAGTCCACTATAAATAGAAAGTGTCCTCTACCCATAATTGATGACCTCTTTGATCAGCTAAGAGGGAAAAATATATTTTCCAGGATAGACTTGAGAACCATCAGGTAAGAATCAAGGAAGAAAACATCCATAAGACAACCTTTAGAGCCAGGTATGGGAATTATGAATTTGCAGTGGTGCCATTTGGGTTGTCCAATGAACCAACTATCTTTATGTGCTTAATGAATGGCATATTCATAAATTATTTGGACAAGTTTGTCATAGTATTCCTAGACAACATACTTGTCTATTCTAAGTCAGAGGAAGAGCAAGAACATCACCTAATATTGGTATAGCAAGTGTTGAGGGAACATTGGTTATATGCCAAGATCAGTAAGTGTTTTTTTCATCAAGAGTAGATTCATTACTTGGGACACATTATTTCAGAACAAGGTATAGCAGTAGATCTAGAGAATATTGAAGCCATTGGAGTATGGCCAACACCTGAGAATGTTTCATAAGTCAGATATTTTATGGGGTTAGCTGGTTACTATAGAAGATTTATAGCAGGGTTCTCTAAGATTGCTCATCCCCTCACTTCTTTGCAAAAAAAGAGAATTAAATTTGAATGGGCATCTAAGTGTGAAGAGAAATTTAATTTGTTGAAGGAATTACTTACTAGTGCACCTATTTTAAAGATTGTTGACCCAAATGAAAGTTTTGTGGTATGTACATATGCATGTAAGGAAGGGCTTGGTGGATTCCTCACTCAAAATGGACATGTCATCGGATATGAGTCCAGAAATCTTAAAGAAAATGAGAGGAACTATGCCACACATGACTTGGATCTTGCTTCCATTGTTCATGCATTGAATATGTGGAGGAATTATCTTGTGGGGAAGATATTTGAACTAAGAACAGACCATTGTGGTCTGAAATATATTTTTGAACAACCAACTTTGAATGCTAGGAAAACAAGATGGCTGGAATTTTTAAGTGAATACAAATTTAACATCAATCATATCAAAGGAAAAGAAAATTAAGTTGTTGATTCACTTAGAAAAATAATACATCTACTGCATGCTACAACTGTCAGTATGCATCAGCCAGAATTGAAGAGAAGAATTTTAGATGTTGTTGTTACAGATCAACATTACCTATAGGTAAAGGAAATCTTACAGCAAGAGGATGAACAATAGAAAATGAAAGAGTATGAGATAAAGGAAGATGAATTACTTATGCATAAAAATAGAATTTATGTTCCTAGTTCCAGAGAACTCATGAATTTGGTATTAAAATAAATACATAATGTTCCATATGTTGGACATCCCGGTTACCAGAAGACAATCGCAGCACTAAGAATCCAATTCTTTTGGATGGGAATGGAAAATGATGTTGTTGATTACATTTCCAGATGTATGGAATGTCGGAGAGTGAAGGCTGAGCATAGGCACCTGACAAGTTTGCTACAACCATTACCAATTCCAGATAAGAAATGGGAAGTGGTGACCGTTTACTTTATAACAAAATTTTCCAGAAAAACAAGACAACATGATTCGATCATGGTAGTGGTTGATAAATTGACAAAGGATGCTCATCTTTTTTCGGTAAAAAAAATTCATACAACAATTGATATTGCATAAAGTTACATTAAAGAGATTTCTAGGTTGCATGGGATACCTAGGACAATTGTCTCGGACAGAGACACAAAGTTTACTTCAGATTTCTAGAGGGAATTATTTAAAGGATTTGGTACAAATCTAAACTTTAGCACAACATACCATCCACAGTCAGATGGGCATACAGAGAGAGTCAATCGAGTAATTGACGACATGTTGAGAATGTATCTTGCACTTGGTTGAGTTTATCTATAATAATGGGTATCAAGCTTCATTGAAAATGAGCCCATTTGAAGCATTGTATGGAATGAAATGCAATATTGCAGTGAGTTGGGAAAACCTAGTAGACAAAGTGGTACTTGGGCCATAATTGCTCAAGGATATGGAAGACAAGATGGTTAAGATTAAGCAAAATTTAAAGGCAACTCAATATCGACAAAACATTTATGCAGATAAGAGAAGGAAAACTGGATAATTTAAAGTAGGGGAGCATGTGCTTTTAAAAGTGAATCCTAATAAGATCTCTTTAAAGTTGGGTAGTTTTACAAAGCTAGCAACTAGATTCTATGGTCCATTTGAGATATTGGACAGAATAGAGCCAACTGCATATATGATTGCATTTCTTTTCCATGAATGTGCATAATGTATTTCATGTCTCTTTTCTAAAATATATATACATGATACTAACCATGTTATTGATTGGCATCTGATTTAGGTAGAGAAAGAGGGATACTTTTAGGTCCAGCCAATGCGAATATTGGACAGAAAATTAAAAATTCTCCGGAATCAAGTTATAGAGATGGTAAAAGTTCAGTGGACCTGCTATGGTCCTAAATATTCTACCTGACAGCATGAATATGCCATGCGGGCAGAGTACCCACGACTTTTTTAATAAATTTTGAGATTTTGATCTTTGTTTGTATATTTACTGAGGACAGTGCCAAAATAAGGGGGAGGGGATGTAACACCCTGGGTTTTTAGCCCCATATTAAATATTTTATTTTGTTAAGTTATGGAAGGAAGAAGTGCCTAAAAAATTATTACGAGGCTAGTGTGCCTATGAAATGTAATGTTCAAATCATTATTAATATAAAACACATCACTGGCTACAGGACGAACAAGGAAAAGAGTTATAGGGGGCTATGATTCCACAAAGAGGGGGCTTGAGTGGCTAAGTACTTATTTTATATTCTATTTACCCATTATTTTCTTAATGGAGAATAACAATTACATGAGATTCTTGGGGGGGGAGGCCAAGTGGTTCCTTATTTCCAAGAATTACATAAACGTGTCCTTGGTCTGTTTGGGGGTTCTCACTCCCATTCTCATTCTTGTTCTTCTACTGGTTGCTTCATTAATTCACTCACTCATGCACTCATTCACTAAGTTGTTCTTTGTTCACACCTTTTGTGGGGATTTCACTCCATTCATCCTACCATCCATTCATATTTCCTCATTCGTTTCTTGGCTTGGGGAAGGAAAATGAATTGTTGAAGAGAAGACATCGTATTGTTGGTTGTAGAGACTACTGGTGTATTCCAACCATGAATCAAGACCTTCATGTTTGATATTCTTTGGTCTATGCTCAATTTTTCTCACAGTTGTAAGTCCTGAGAGTCCAAGCATGGACATTCTAGACCAATTGCACTGGAGCCCTGGAAGGAAATGGAAAACCTGAGGGACTGTGTGGAAGAGAAGGGGGTCCATTCTCTTGGGTTGTGCAGGTTGGATAAAAGAGAGATGGGTACTTGGATTTTTATGGGTGATGAGAAGCCTATGAGATATTGAGTGTTGACTAGTTTGGGAAGCTTGGTGACACTCCAGAAATGTCCTTGTGGATTCATAGCCCTGGCTTGGGGGTGAAACTGTTGTTGAGACTTGGAAAATTAGTTTCTATGGTTGGGGGGAATTTCCTTGGTCTACATTCAATTGGTTTCTTATTTTTATAAAATATAAGTGATCTATGTTATGGTTATTTACCTGTGTATGAATTATTCTGTTGTGTATTTATTTATCTTAGAATTCATTATTTAGATTATGCATGCTTGTTGGTTATGATTGTGCATGTCTTAGTGTATGTTGTGGCATGAATATATATTTCCACATGTGGTTTTATGTCTCTTATTTAATTTAGAAGTGACGTGAATCAATATAAGTCCCTATGAAGGTAGTCC
Source organism: Picea mariana (assembly GCA_032191745.1). Classification (NCBI taxonomy): domain Eukaryota; kingdom Viridiplantae; phylum Streptophyta; class Pinopsida; order Pinales; family Pinaceae; genus Picea; species Picea mariana. The sequence continues at coordinate 19,918 of JASDQU010097734.1, read as the reverse complement.
CTTGAGTATAGTGTGCCTCGCCTGCAGGTGGTTGGGTGTGTTGCGATCGGATTAAGTGGCATAGCCCGACTTGTGGGTGGTTGGGTAAGTTACAAGAAGTAAAGGAAGAAGGAAATGGTACTGAGGGCCTCAGTAATAGGAACTAAGTGCGCAGAAGGAAAAAATGGGGAAGAATAGTGATCAGAATCTGGACCAGGGGTCAAAAATTTGCTCAAATTTCAAAGTGCTCGGATTGCGACGAAAATGGTGCCATTGTGTCCGTCTCGTTCTCCTGATTTCGGCGGTATATTTATTTTCGCAAATGGAGTCCGTATGGAGAAGTTATCGAGGTCTGTTCGCCGAGCCAAACAGGTAAAAAAATGATGCTGACTGTACCTGTCCGTACAGTCCATACAGGACACGTGGTAGGTCCGTACAGGTCCGTACAGAACACGTGGCAGCTTCGGGGCATGACACGTGTCATGCATATTTGGAATTTTCAGTGTACGGTTTGACCAATCTTGAAGTGACACGTGTCACCACTGGATGGGTGACACGTGGCACATGATGACGTCAGCATCTTGCGTGTCGGGTGACGTCAGTAGCACGTGTGGCGATGACGTGGCAGATGTCGATTGGTTGATAGCTGGCGAATAAGATGATGACACATGTTCGGTTATGGGCGAATGGTATGAGAACACGTGGCGGCGAATGGTATGAGGACACGTGGCCCAATCCAGGGGCACCACGTGTCCCTCGTTTATTGGTTATTGGGTTTTTATACAAAATATTTTGTTGTCGACTGGAATTGAACCGACGACCTCCACCTCCGTCCACGCTTTAACAAAGTCCCCGTTGCCAACGGACCACCGCTTAGTTCTTGTTTATGATGCGGGTGTTATTGGATTTATGTTAGCATTTGGTGATGGTTGGGGCCGCGACCGGGCCAGGGCTTAGCCCCAACCCTTGGTCGCGCACCGTTTACATATGCCCATAGTTTACACCAACACGGAGGCGCGCGGAGGTATATTCGTGGTTTCGTTATAAACATAACCGTTTATTAAAACACATACATGGGAAGTTTGGAGTTCCAAACGGTTACGTTATATGTCAACTATGTGACCATATACCATTGACATGGCGCGGTTTGGTTTATATCACGAGGGGTTTGTTTATTATATGGTTTAAAATTGCCACATTTAAATCGTGCGGGGTTTGTTTTCATTATATGTTTTAAACCCGGTTTATGTCAAAACAGGTGACCAATATGTGAAATGTGAGCGTGATTTTTTTTTTTTCATGGTTTCAACGGTTGAACAACGACCCGCCATGTGGCGTGGCTTTATTGGTCTACAAACAGTTAGCCTTTTATTGCGTGGAACGTGGACATATGGTCCCCCATGCGCCCAACACCTCCGACTTGGGGGGCTTTATTCCCGTTAGTGGTTCGACAATTTGGCACGTTTTGTGTGACGTGCGTGGGTGTTGGGTTTAGGCACCGAAAATGCTCAGAGTCTAGGTTCATTCACCCACAGGTGTAGAATGGCGAACGAGTAACAGAGCTTGAAGGGGAGAAATGGCAGAAGGCATAACTCTTTGAGTTTTTGACCAAATCAGGTGCTGTAAAAGCCCAGCTAGGGGTTTTTGGATGTTCTGAGTCCATTGGCACAGCTTTCACAGGAATTTGAAGACTCCTTATGTAGGTTTTTAACCATTTAAGTTTGAGGAAGCTCTAGGGAGCCTTAAATCCCTCATTGTTTGAGGCATTGCTCAGATGAGCCCATGTCCATTTTCTGAGACTGAATAGTCATTTCTGACTGATTATTATGCTCTGAAATTTTTTGGATAGGTTTTAGATCCATTGGAGGACTTTTACAGGTTTTTTTGCCTCATTGAAGCTCAGGGAAGCTTGGAGGTCACATGTAGAAGAGGTCATTGTTGGATGAGCCATTGTCCATTTTCAGAGTTTTAACAGTCATTTTTGGGGTTTTTATGTATTATGAATCCAATGGTACAGTCTATAAATCCATTGGATTTGAGAAGAATCTTGTAAAGATAATTTGACAAACTAATCCCAAAGAGCCAAGTCCATTGAAGGAGGCTCAAGGAGATGTAGCCCAGAGAGGGGTGAACTCCTTTATCATCTTGGTATTGTTGTGAGTTTGCTGTGTTATTTTCTGCACTCTATATTGTTGTGTATTTGTTTATAACACATATTTAAGCATTTAAAAGAACCTTTCCTCTCACATGAACATTGACAAGAAGAAGCAAGAACTAAACACATAAACTATTTTGCATATTTTAACACATGAAGCAAGGTCCTGTTAAGGTTTAATTTAATGAGGTAGAGGGTGCTTGCATAGCATAACAAGTCAGCCTTCTATTTTCAGATCAAATAGAATAAGGATACCATCCCTAGCTAGGAGAAACCCCTGTAGACAGAAACACAACCAAAGAGAAAATCAATAATGCAGATAAGAGATCAGAGAAAGAAGATGAAGGTTCAGAGGAAGGCCCCTCAACTCACAATAACTGAGGATGACATAGAATTGGTGGCATACAAAGTATAATATTGAGGAGAAGAAGCCTTATATGTCATGGAGTCACAAAGAGAAGAACTGATGAGAAAACTAATCAAAGTTAAATAAGTTCTAGAGAGCCCACATATCAATGTTGCACAACAGAAAGGAACAACGTCATGAAGAAAAGGATACAATGTAGACAACAATAATGGGAAGTGAGACTTTCCAGATCAACCAAGGAATGCTACAAGTATATGAGGACACATCGCAAAAACCTTTAAAGGATATAGAGAAGTTGGACTTGGTGTTGTCCAAGATTCCAACCAAGGCATTATACAAGTGGCATATTAGTGTCACACGTGAAGTTTAATCAAGGGCTAGGAAATATGCAATGAATTTGGAGACATCAAAAGAGGTGAAAGAGGTATTGGAGATATCCCTCAAATAAGTGCATATCGAGAGAGACGAAGAAAAAAAATGCACTGAGAAATTATAATAAAGTCTTGAGGAAGTCTTTCAAACTATGCTAGACAATGCACTAGAAAGGGAATTCAATGCAGAAGAGAAGATCCAAAATATAGTGCATGCTATGGATAGCTACAGGCAAGAAATCATCGACCTGGCATAAAAGGTGATCCCTAAGACTCCACCAGAGATCAAACCACAAAGGGAACAATAGGTTGTAGAATCTATAGAGAACATTGAAGGGGAGATGAATAAAATCACATAATTGTATAATAATACAACGCAGATGTGGATTGAACTGCAGGAAGATGTGAATATTCAAGAACTAGACCAAAAGGATGACAACATAAACATTGTAGTCCAAGATTTGAAGCACAAACAAAAGAATATGGAAATACTAAACAGGATGAAGAGTGCACAAGAGATGAAGAAACTGCAAGAAGAAATGAAGGTAGTCTAGACAAAGAAGCACTTAAGGCGATCTCAGCTGGAACCATTATAGTAAGGGGCAGAAACAATGATTACAGAATCAGAAGCAATAAAGGGAAGGATAAAGCAGATACACTTAGAGAGTGTAGAAGTGATTGTTGGAGCATAAACCTAACTTACATTAGTTTATACCTAGCTTATACACCTAGATATTGGTTAATACATTCCATCACACTTTATTTCACCTAATTTGGCCACATAGAGAAGAAGGGCGCCTCATCCCTAGATTTTAGGGAAAACTGCTATTTTTAGATCAAGACTCAACTCCCGGTTCTTGATTTTCTTGATTTATTCATGATTTATTCCAAATACCCCATGAAAAAACTCATCCATTATTGGGGAATGTGCACCTTCTCTTTGAGTGAGAGATTTATTCCTTAATTAATGGTTTTTGCCGTTACTATTATTAGTAACTACTATTTCGAGTCAGTTAAGTGAGTTGGAACTGCTTCTCTTATCAGTTAAGTGAGATTAAGTGAGATAACGCGCATCACTTGAATCTTGTGGGCATTAATTAGTGTGTGAAATGTGTCTTTATTGGTCTAGGTCGAACTATGTGGTCTCCCTTAACTTATGACACCTATTTTAGCTTTTTCTAGCTTTTTTTGACTAGAATTTCTATGTTGGAAATTCTATACATTCACCTGCTCTCTTCTTTTTGATGATGGTTTCTCATGTATATTCATTTTTTATTAATATAATTCTCTGATTTATGGAGAAAAAACTTTCTCTCATCTCTTGAATATCAGCAAATTGTTTGTGTTCAATTTAACTAGAATTCTAGATCTATCGGGGTTTCTGCAGGAATTCTACATGGTATCAGAGCTAGATTGAATCTAGTGGATTGTACACGGTTTTATTTGCAGGTATAGATCATCAGGAGGCACATAAAGAAGAAATGTATCATCTCTCTCAACCCACAAAACTCATTCTAAATCCTTTCAATTACTTCGAATGGAAGACAGAGATCTCTCTGCTCCTCCGAAGCAAAGGGCTTTACAGGGTAACAATGGGAACGGAGAAAGAACCGACTACTGCAATGGAGAAGATAAAGTATTTCAATAAATTAGATGAAGCAATTTGGATGATATGCCTATAAATTTCCAAACATATCCTCTTTCATGTCAGTGGAGCCACTACTCCCGATGTGGTCTGGACCACATTGGAAGGACTATTCGGCAAGCAGGATGCAATGAGAGTGCATCAACTGGAAAATGAACTCATATCCCTAAGTCCAATTCATTTCAGAAACCTGGAAGA
>JASDQU010097731.1:0-15391 GCA_032191745.1 Picea mariana | reverse complement strand
TTTTGGAGAGTGGAGAGTACATTGAACAAACTAGAGGATCCTAACGTACTAGAGGTGCATCATCGGATCAAGACCAGGGGTGAGGTGACGATGAGCCACAAAAAATAAATCATGCACGAGGGTGGTGGAGTCAAATCCCATGACATGAGTTGATGGTGGTTTAAGGGGTTAGCAAGTGCCAACCGACGAGGATGACAGGTGGCGGTGCGCCATGCGAGGTGACCCCATGTCTTGTTGCTTCCCTGTCACATGATATGTGGGACCTATTTGATAAAGTTGAGAATAAGAGGTGATATGATTTTTGAAGCCTTGACAATATTGTCGGATCAAAAAATGATCAATCCATCCTAAATGGATTTTTTCAAGAACTCTTTGATGATAAGATTCTTGATTAAAGCTTCTTTGTTGTTGACTTCTAATTGTATAGATTTTTAGATGCTTTAATATGTAATAAAAACATTGGCATTGGTACATTGATTCTTGCTTGCTACACTTTCTATAATTTGAGTGCTGAGATGGTGCCCTGGTAAGTCGATCCTTCTTAATCTCTAGTTTAATATTTTCATGATTTACTTGTGTCATCATCTTAATATTTGATATGTTTGTATGCATTGATGTGTCAATGGCTTCATCAATGATGATCGATAGACCTTCAACCATCACTAAATCTGTAGTTGTTGACTTGTCATTTAATTGTTTTTTTTTTTTTTTTTTTATCTTAATTTCTAGATGATTTTTCTCTCATAAAAATTCATTAGTAATAATGCTTCAAACAGTTTCGATCAACTCCATTAAGCTCTCTTTATTTGCAATTTCAATGTCAAAAAGCTTTGTTGATTCACTTGCATCCATAGATGTCTCTATGTCTACTTTGTTTTTTTTTCACAAGAACTAGGGAATTTTATATCATTAAAATGGTGTGGTCAAGACCACTGGGATACAGAATGATAGCTTCAAAAAGTCACCGAGACCTCCATAGCTGAGAGATAATCCAGAGTTTAAAAAAATTGTGTATGGTTCCTTAAGGACTGCCCAAAAACTTACACTGCTATTGTGCTGAGAGGTATACAACTGGTAGAATATACTGTTAATACAAATTGATAAACAAAACATGACTACTACAATTTTAGAGGAAATAAACTACTAGGTTCATGCTTGTTTGCTTGAGTTCCTTTTTTATCCCAAGCTACTTCAGCGAGCTCATTGAGGTCTTCCAAGCCCTACTTCTTGTCACCATTGGCTAAGATATTGAAGGAGTCATTTTCTTTTTTCTGATTACCGTCCAACCAACATTTAGAGATAGAGGGGTTGACGCAAGTCCTGCCATTCCCTCATTTCTTGGATCTAGATGGTTTGAATTTTTTGATGCCTCAGCTTCATCCGCTTCATTAGCCCAACTTACCAAGGCAGTGGAGTTAGAGTGAACCTGGGAATATTTACCCGGATCTAGAGAAGCCAATTCTGATTTTTCCTCAAGCTTTCAAGGAGATTCTTCTTGCATTTCAGGTTTCGTAGTAATCTCTTCTGTGACCTTCTTGACCATTATTTTGGATATAGAGGCTTCCAATGGAGGGTCCAGAACTGGAGAGTCCACGTCGAAAGGAAACAATGGATCTCCATTGGGAACCTCCTTGGAAGGGACTGCATCTAAAGAGTCTGCTTTGGCAATAAGCTTATGATCAATGTGGGAACCAACCTACCAAGTTGGTTTGCATTGCTTTCGAGATTTCTTAGGACCCCTAGGGCAATGCACTATCAAGTGACCTGTACCAAAACATGCACAACATCAAAAAGCAATTTCTTCATAATCCATATTTTGGGTCCACAAATAGTTATCCCCTGTCAAGTTTATTTCCGTCGGGAACCCTTTCCTAAAATCCATTTCTACATAGATCTGAGCATAGGTGCAGTTGCTATAGTTTTTCGATTCAGGGCTTCTATAATGAAACCTACCCAGAGCATTACCGATGGCACAGAGAGAGGATAAGCCCCAAAAATGCAAGGGCAGATTTGGGAGCCTAACCAAAATAGGTGTTCAAGATAACGAATCCTTCGAAGGATCAAAATAAGGAGACCAAGGCTTCATGCATAATCCAGAACCAGGGACTGAAACTAAAGATCAAATCTTTATCTTCTTGAAGATCAAACTCAACAATGAAAAACCCTTGAGCACAAGGGTGAATGAAAACATCACCTTTCAGAACTCGCAACCAAGATCTTGACATCCATTCATGAAGATTAACAAGACGAGGCCATAGACCATTAAAACAACATATGAGCGTTGTGGAGCTGAGACGAGCTAACTTGGAAATAACATCTTTCCTCATAAGGATGGAAGGAGTCGGAGCTTCTTGCACCAAACAAGATGAAGGAACAACATTGACAATCCCTTGCACCAAACAAGATGGAGAAAAATCATTCCTCTTGACCACATCACAGAAAGAGTTTCCATGAATGGTAGCGAAACCAAAAGATGAATCCTTAAGAGGAAAAATCGACGACCCAACAGAGGATCCTAGGCTTGGAGAAGGAGATGCGTCGTTGTATGAACGAGCCGCCATTGGAGATGAAGGACCTGCAAACATGAGATTCGAGGGTGGAGAAGAGCCTCGAACAGGCCTGTGGGCGACCAAGGCTAAACCCTAGCCACCGAGACCGATACACGAAGCGGAAGCCATCCTCAATATTATTTTTTTAACTCCCCACGTGATTTGCACGTCTAATTATATTTAACTTCTTTAGCAAGTCTTTATGTCTACTTTCAAAATTGATACATCCTTGTGTTTTAAGCTTGTTTACTTTTATAAGCATGATTCAACTATATTTCTTCAAACAATTGATATCTTTGTTTTTATCACATTATTATGTTAAGTTCTTTTTGGCATCATGTTTTTCTTCTAATTTTCGATCACACTAAATTACAACATCTTATCGAAATGATGCATAATCCTTCCTTTATAAGTCTCAATTTTTTTTCCTTCTATGCTTGTAATTGTTTTTTGAATTCTTTTATTTTGTTAACCTACATTATAATGTATGATGATGATGATGATGATGATTAACGTCCGCTAAGACCTAATTGATCTATCAGACCTTACGAAGATCGCTTACATATTTTTTGAACGTTAGTTGGGTACAAAGTGCCTCAATTCCAAGGCCGTGTTTCAACCCCTCATTCAAGTTTGCTGGTTGTTGCGTTGACGTTGTGCAAATCAGAGGCTTTAGACAACGGTTGTTGCAGCTTCCAAAGACGGCTCGACTTCCCTCACAATTATTTTTTTGAGTTCAGATTTTTTTCCAATGTTTTTGTAACGTTATTTCTTTCCCCGAATAATTGTGTTTTTTCATTAAATAAATTTTTAAAGAGCGGGTCACCGACTTTTAATTTTTCGAAGAAAAAAAACATTTTACCACTCGATAGTGAAACTGCTTTTTATTTATTAATAAAAATATTATAATATTTAAAAAATAAATAATGGCGTTGGTTAAACGTTTTATCTTTTGGGTTTTTTGGCCGGAATCCTGCAAAGTAAATTTGGATAAAATCGTTATTTTCTGTTATTTAAATTGCATTTCTGAATGCATAAATGAATTCAGCCTGCTGAAAAGCCCGTGGAACACTCGAATTATACAAACTTAACCACTCAAATATGTCGATCCAACCATTCATCACCAAATTTTGAGCAGAATCAAACAAAAAAAGTTACCACAAAACATCCAAAAGATCATAATCATTTATAATTAAAATATCATAATATTTAAACAAAATGATTTATTATTATTCTTATAATATAATTATAAGATATTCATGTATAACTATAATACATATTTATATTGTATTAAGTTAACAATAAACTATCCTAAGTATACTACATATAATATAAAAAAAAAAACTATAAAATTATATGATATTGGACAAAGGATTTAATAAAGAACTGAGAGGAAAGAGATCAAGGGATTTCATCTCTTAGATGTTGCAACTTCATAAAAATAATGAAAAAGGTGGAAGGATTCATAACTTTTAAACACTTGAACATGGATTACACCTTGATTGATTTTTAATAAGATCTCAAACAAAGACTTAAGTGGTAATTTTATAGACTCTACACATGAAGGGGTGAAGTTATCTTAAAAGAAAATTGCATTCTACAATGTTTTGCACCATTACATGCTTATATCATTGCAATGATCATAATAACCATCACAATGCTTCTTGATTTATTCTTTTTTATCTATATTTTCTAKYTCCTTCATCATTAACCATTAAGTCATGTAACTTSTGTGAGTTRTAGGTTAAGGATCCTCTACAAATGCAAGGTATATATTTACAATCATATTCATAGTTAAGGTTCTCAGATYTATAGGGTTGCAATGATGATGCAACAAGAGAAGGTTGATATTTGGTCAAAAATAGTTGTCACAAAGCAATACTCTTTCTCACACTATTTCATAATTTCATGATTGGTGAAAATGACACATTTTTTGAAGCGATGTGCTTGGCACATGCACTATCTAGGCTCAACATTAGCAGTTTCACTTCTTTACCACTCTAACTTTAGTGATAGAAAAACTACCATAAAGCATCCTCTTTTCTTTGTACAATAATCATAATAATTGTGGACCATGCTTATCCTAAGAGACACACACATAGCAGAGAGTTGAGTGGTGCACTGCTCACACAACACATAAAGGAAGGAGTTGATCTTTTACAACACATAAAAAAGCACTTTGCCCCTTACTACTTGTTCTGTACACATAAGAGAGGGAAATCACTATGAACAATGGAAATATACTAAAATTGTTGTCTTGCTAAAACATAGTAAGGTAGCAATTATATGATCCACATAAAAAAAAAGTTTGAAATTCTTTCTTATGCCAAAAAAAGTTATGCAACTAGAGAAGTCATGTATTAATTTGGCTCCGAATTAGATTGATGTAAGTTCAATGTACATGTAATTCATTAGTTCATTCATGCAAATTGGATTTCTAAATGATTCTCGCATGGAAGTTATTCTAAACCCTGAGCACTTTAAATTTATCATTTTTTTTAAACTTTTGATTGATGGTCGGTTACAATCGAAAAACCCCTCAATTGAGTTATTTTTCTAATCCTTAATCGAGGTTTTAATTCCTTGATTGAGGGATAGAAAAATACCCTAGTTAAGGGTCTCCTCACATCATGTTCACCCCCCTCCCCCGCCAAAAGGTGCACCACACCTTCATGGATTCACCAAGGTGGTGTTGATCTGATCCACCTCCACTTACTCATGATCACTTCATTTCTTCCTCTTCAATTTCATTTGCATAATCATCCACCACAACTACTTCTTCTTCTTTTTCATTTTTGAATGAAATTGCAGATTGTTTTGTTTGTAGAGACTGGAAGCTATCAACAACTATTAGAGGATTCAAATAGTATAAAACAACTATATTGCACATAACAAACCCATCGTAAAAAAAATTGAGTTAGATTGCTTCACTCAGAATCCTAATTGTAAGATTGATATTACAAACATTATTTACAAGAATGAGAAAAAGAGGTGAGAAACACTAATGTGGTCATCGAATCCCAAATCCTTCAATGACAAAATTATATTGATGATATTTCTTCACTATCCAACCCTATGAAACTATTCTATGTTTAAATAGGCCATGGATTTACAACTCCATTGATATGGTAAACAATGACTATTAATGCCATTCACTTTAATACCATCATAGATGATCCACAATGTCTTAAATCTCACTTTAATACAATCATAAATGGTCCACAACTTGAGATTTAATAAAATTTCATCAAACAACATCTTAATCTACATTGGGAATGAATTATCTATCTATCTTCTTCAATTTAATCATCTTAACGAAGTCAAAGATGATATATGTTAGTGTAATTTGAATTCAATGGGTTCTCCATTTTGTTGGATTCACTTCCATGTTTGTAGGATCTTTGATATAATCTTCGTAATTCCTATTATCCAACATTGCAAGCTATATGTGTAGATTGACTTTTACTTATTAATACTTAACCCAACAAAATATGAGCATGTGAACTCACGATCCCCCATTTATCATTTCTCACGAGCTTGATTCTATTATGTAATATCTCAACCCATGCTCTCCAAGTCATGGAATGAAAAATGCCACCATGAACACACCTTCAAGATTTTGATGTTTAGGGAACCAAATCACCATTAATAAAACCAAAGGTAACTTGGAATGAAAAATGCCATCATGAACACACCTTCAAGATTTTGATGTTTGGGGAACTAAATCACCATTAATAAAACCAAAGGTAACTTCCTATAGAGACCTAAAATAATATGGAAATGCATGCATGAGTGCAATAATAAAATGTAGTAGAAACATTAATTTGGATTGATGAAATTCATGGAAAGCACATGCCCAATCCATCATTAATAAATATTCACACACAAAACATGCACAATACAAATATATTTACAAAACAACAAATATAATTCAAATGTAGATTTATATTGAAAGATAGAGCACTTATCTTTAGCCAAAGATGGTCTAAGAAATTGGTTGCATATGAGCAATTTTTCACCCAACTTATATAGGAATCCAATGCAAAATGTCACCCCCAAGTTAGGTTACGAGGCCACCAGGGCTAAGGAATCAAGCTATCAGCTTTCTTCTCACTCAACCCAACCCAACTACTCTCATGGATCAACTAATCTACTTAGTACATAGCACTCTAGGCAACTCATCCAACCATCAAACAACCATGACACTTTATTCCATTGCTTTACACAACACAAGGGAAAATATTTCCTTTCTTTGTTCAACAATCCCTTGGGAATCTTCTTCCCCTCTAGTCCTCTTCAACATAGGTAGAAAGAGTCCAATATGTATCTGTATCTGTCCTTCTAAGGATAACTTGTAAGAATACTTATTGGGTTCTCAAGTATCCAATGAGCAACAATAATCCATGGGTGAAGGTTTTCTAACTTGTCCATCYTCTATGTTCATCAGTAACACATTTATCTCCCATCAAGGGTCTACAAATCTGAAATCACTCATCATAGTGCTAATTTTGGACATGTCTAGATTTGGAATATCAGTCAAAATACGAAGAACAAAACATAGAARATGTGGGTAGTTCTTGTACATTAAAGAATGGTGTGAATGAGAGAGCATCATTAAATCCCCCACAAGGTTGGAGAATGAAGGACTCTTAAGCTTCCCCATAATGGTTGTACTCAACCCATGCTTCCATAACCATGTGAGGTAGACTTCCTCACCAACATCTACATGCATTTATATTGGCTTTCTAAGTCAAGGATGGTGGACGAGCTTCATTCAAGATACATGACAAAAGAGTTATGAGTTCTTAGGTTGACACTTGACAATAGAAGATTACTTTCTCTTGGCCCCACTTTCCTCTTCCCCTCTTGTGGACTCATAACCCCCTTTATGTTTTGTGCAACCATCTTGGACCATTATATATTATATTCTAATGTTAACATTTATATATATTTGGGTGTATCTTGGTAAGTCTATCACACAACCCATGAAAAGTATATTTACACCATCTACATGCCTATGCATTCTGTAGTCAAGCCTAGGCCTTGAGATTTACACTAGGAATCCATACAAAACATATTTACAATCATTTACAACTTGAGATCATTTATTTAAGCTCACGTGTCTCAACTTCCATCATTATAACCACACATTTATAATTTATATATAATCTAATCCAATACATTCTAAGGCCAAAACCAAAATATCACATGTTCTATAGTCATGTAACTACCACCATAGTCTCCCAAGTCACCCAAAATCTTCTAAGGATGAAAACTAATATCAATCAGGAGACACATTCTTTAGATTTGGTAGATGTTTTCCCTATACTTATCAACAGATGATGTGAATGGTAAGTTGTTTTGTTCATCAACTGCTTGGTACTTGATGCGAGTCTTTGTTATTCTATTAGTCAAGCACTAGGTCCCATTCATTGTGTATTTGTTTGACTATATACATCATGTGTTCTTCTTCCACTTGCAAAGCACACCATTTTGTCTTACCCTTAAAGCACATGCGAGAGTTGCTCGTTGGGCTTGGGAATATAAAATGTAACATCTTAAATTAATAAGATTCAAGTATTGGTATGGGAAAATAACAATTTGGTTGAAGAATCTAACTCTCTTTTCGAAGAGAAAGAAATGAAGTGGTCACAGATATTAGAAGGGTAATTGAATTGGTTGAAACATAAAAATAAAATATTATACCCATAAAGTGGATAATAGTCAGATTCTTTTATAAAATGTTGTAAACTCAGCCCATTCCTTGCCTTGAGATGCGAGTTTAGTCAATTGCCCACCCCGTGGGGCATGAGGAGAGGCCTCAACTTGGTTTTCATTACTCTTTAAAAAAAACACATCATTTTTGTCTACCACATGGGATATCATTGTTTTAGAAAATGATTCGCATTGGGGATTTAATCTACATAAACTAATAATTGTGTAGTTGTGGGGCATGCAAGTTGTGTAGTTGTGGGGCATGCTAGTTGTGTAGCTTTGGGGCATGCAATTTACTTTGGCATGGCTTTGGTACAAGAATATCCTCTAGATGCACATAATAGTATTGGGGTCTGGTGCAGGAATGGATATGGTTTCCAGATACATAACATACATTACACATAATCTTCTCACACATGTATCTTCCTCTTTCTTGTTATATTTTAATGTACTTTACATAAATCAATTTGTAACTCTTCTTGATGTGGGGTCTTAGGGACATGTTCCAAGACTACTTGTTCTCCTCAGATAAGGTATAGCTTGACTTAGTCTTAGTCTTGAGCAAGATGATAACTCGTCTTTGTCTTTGTAAATTTAAAATGTTATTAGGTAATATGGAGGTAATTTGGGTTTTGCTTATTAATTAATTTTAATTAATTAATTAATTATTATGTTTAAAATTAAAGAAAAACATAAAATTTTTAATAGAGTTAAATAGATTTAGGGATTTTTTTTAATGAAAATGATACTTAATAAAAGTTTTGAGTGATAACGAAAAATGCATATATATTATTAAAATTGGTTTAAAATGATATTGCAATTTTCTCAATAAATATACAATATAAATTTTGAGTGACTATAGTGGAAGAGATATTCATACTGAGTTAAATTGGTTTAAAATGATATTGTTAAATTGATTTAAAATGATATTGTTAAATTGATTTAAAATGATGTTGTAATTTTTTAAATAGATATACAATATAAATTTTGACTGATTTTAGTGGAAGAAATGTTCATATTGAGTTTTGAGTGATCTTTGAAAATACCAATGCTATTAAAGTTGGGAGTATGTAATTGTGTAGTATTTTTTTAGTTGTCAAAATTCAAACTTAAGGAAGTTAGAGTTCTCGTTGATTTCAAAATTTTGATAAATTTTTCCCGTATTTAGGTCGATTCATAATTGGGTGAAACCTTTGGGGGCATTATCCCACTATGTAAGAAACTTGGATCGTGATGGAACTCTAATCATCTCTAAAATTTTTGCTAGATTATTATCACATTTATTGCCAAAAAGAAGTTCCTTCACTACAAGATGAGCTTATTCCTAAAAGATGGCCTCAATGATAATGAGGTCTCACTACAAGGAAAACACCTTGTAGTGGAAGTTTTTTTTGGAGGTTTTTAGCGTTACAAGATTTGGATTTTTTTTGAAAAAAGCCTGCACTAGAACCTCCACTATCCAAAGTAGAGGTTTTAACAGATGTTCCATATAAATAATTTTTTTTGGGTGGACAAAGGTTGTAGTGGAGGTTTTTTTTTTCGGTGCTTTAATTGTTAAAATGCATCAGTGCGCTTTTAATCAACCAGACCTGGTGCATACATAAAACTAAAAAGAACCAATTCCCTTATAAACACACAAGTTTCACCTTTTTTATTGTATGCAACATCGATGCTCTTATAATTTATACGCGCTAGTTCCACATTGTTTGTGTATGAAGCACTGGTGCTTTTTGAGTTTATGTACGCCCCAGTGTGTTTCAATTAGTGTGTGCCCCAATGCTTTGTTGATTTGAAAGATTGTTCAAAGTCTTAAAGATAACATGACGAGGATAAATCCTCCTACGTTTTTATAGAGGTGGTACTCCTCTTTCAATATACTATAGATTTGCAGGGAATGCTTTAAAAGACTAAACTTTTAAAATAATCAAATATTTACACATAATAAAGAATGCCAGAGAAAGGACCAGGTTTGTTCAGAAATGAATATTTACAATATTATACAAGACTGTAAACCATACAAATGAGATATACTAAAGGACTGCATTTCCATCATAGCATAATCAAAGTAGAACACATCATTGGACATAATAGGAATAAGGACTACATTTGCAGAGAACTTAACATGATTTTGCATTTAAAAATCAAAGAGATTTTGATAGAAACATTATTGAAATCTCATGCTTAGAATTCAAAGTCAGAGAAATCACTAGACATATGCTCTGAATAGTTCTCTAGGGAAATTTTAAAAATATACAATTGTTTTTTAAAATGTCTGTAATATCCATAAAAGTAAATGCATTCATCCTAAATGGACTAGGATGGGGCATCCGATGACCAATAAATAAATAAAGACCTCAAAGAAAGAAAGAAATAAATTACAGTTAGGAATCAACCTTAGGTTTTCATAAATCATGAAACGAGAAAGTTGGATGACTACTAACTGAAAAGAAAAGGAAGTAAAAGCCTTAACAATATGAATACTTGATCGAGATTTATGAGTAGAATGAAAGGAATAACATACTAAATACAATAACACCGAGATATGGAGAAAAAAAATAGATATCCAGTGAACAATAAATTCTATTGAATAAATAAATTAGGCTGAAACTGTAAAACTGCAGAACTAGAAACAACTTGCTCGAATGGTGGTAGCTACCTCTGATAAGAGATGTGGCTTGCTATGCACATAAATATGGGAAAAATGATTACAATGAGGCTCCAAAGGCCTTTTTAACATTAGTCATGAATCAAAAAACCCTAGACATCCAAAACCCTAACCCTAGGAGGTGAAACGCCAAACGTTATGTGGGCTCCTATGGGTAAGTTGGTACCTCAACTTCCCGAGGTCGTAACTTTTGCATACAACCTCCATTTTAGGTGCGTGATAGCCCGTTGGAAAGGTCTTTTCAAGAACTACACATTGTTTCGTCAAAGTCTAACTTCATCTATAGTTTGACTGTGGCAAGCCAAAGAAACACTATTTAGGGGCCCAAAACATCCCTAGAAGTACAAAAAGATGTGTTGGCATGAAAACTTCCAAAATAAGCCAGTTGGATTAAATGGGAGGCCACTAGTTTCCACCTGGAAGATGTGTAGGGCTTCATACAACCTCAAAAGTGTAGAACCCACAATTACAAAGAAGTACAGAAGAAGGTGTTGAACTAAAAATTGTCAAAAGGAGCTAGTTGGAATAGGTGGGTGGCCACCAATATCCACCTGGATCAATCCTCCCCTCTTAGGAAGAAATGGTCTCCATTTCATTGAGTGCCCCCATCAAGTGAGGAAACTTCTGTTGAATTTGGCCCTGGGTGAGCCACTTTCCTTAGTGTAGGAGTTTCCTTTCTTTGACAACCTAATAAAGTTGGATCCTCTGTGGGCGAGTGCCCTTGACCTGTGTGTCCACTATCTGATTAGTGGATGCCAGTTCCATGAAGTCAGGGTTGAGATCTATTGGTGTCAACTGTTATGTGATCTCTAAGGTGTCCAATAATGGTGGAAAATATGGTCGAAGGAGGTCCACATTGAACACTGGGTGCAAGCCAAGGAAGGGTGGAATGTTGAGCTCAAAATCATTGCTACCCACAACCTTGGTGATAGTGTAAGGCCCATAGAGAAGTGGGCAGAGCTTCCGATGGGGCCCTGTAAGGCACTCTTTCTGCAAATGTAACCAGACCTTGTCTCCCACCTGAAACTGGTGTAGTATCTGATGTTGATAATGGCATTGATTGTACTTAGAATTGGCTTTTTGAAAAATCTCATGGACATGTTGGCGGATGTGTTAGATATGCTCAATGAATCTGGTGTCTTTGTCAGCCTCAGACTGAACATGGGAATATTCTTCCTGTTTGGTTGCAAGAGGTAGTGCAACATCAATGGGACCCAAGGGTTGGAATCCCAACCCTACCTGAAATGGGCTATGGTCGGTGGAGCTATGGAGAGCCCTGTTGTAGTTGTGCTAAAAATAGGGAAGACTCTCATCCCATGTACGCGGATGCTTAGAGTTGTACATGCACATGATGCACATAATCATTAATTTGTCAATCTATATTTGGACATTGGTTTGGGGGTGGAAAGCAGTGGATTTAGTGAGCTTGGTGTCCAACAATGACTAGAGATTCGACCAAAATTTGCTGAGGAACCTGTTGTCCCGATCTGAGATGATGGTATGTGGTATCCCAAAATGGACTCACACCTATTCAAAGAAGATCTTGGCAGTCTCTGTCGTTGTGATTCTCTTCTTTCAACCTGTGATAATGGCCATCTTTGAAAACCGATCAACCACCAAAAATACACAATCATTTCCATGCTTGGTGGATGGAAGGCCAGACATGTAATACATCAAGATGGATTCCCAAGGCCTCTCAAGAGTAGGAAGAGGGGTGTATAGTCCTTTCTTCTTGATGTTTGGATTGGCAATGGCACATAAAGTGCAAGATATGATATATTTTCTGACGTTTTGTCGAAGTTTTGGCCAATAAAAATGTTTTTGTAGAATGACCATAGTTTTCTCCACACCAAAATGTTCTGCCATCCGATTGTAGTGAGCCTCCGAAATCAACTTTGTATACTCACTTGTGGGAACACATATGTGGCCTATATGGCATAACAGTCCATCCTAGATGTGAAAATCGGTGACATTCACTCCTGTACCCAAGAGCTGATAGGTGGTGGGGAAGTCGGGGTCATGCTGATAAAGTTGGGGCCACTTAGATGTCTCATGCCCATAGAAATGGAGCACTGTGGTGAGTGCAACAATGAGAGGGCGACTGAGGCAGTCAACGACACGATTTGTGCTCCCTTTTTTATACTTGATGTTGAGATGGAACTGTTTTAGGTATGTGGACCACTTTTGATGGCGGTTGTTCTGCAACTTCCCTTGTGTTTGTATGAACTGCATAGGCTTGTGATCAGTGTGGATGATTGTCTCTCCCAGAATGTAATGTTTCCATTGACGACATGCTTGCACAATGGAATACATTTCTTTGTCATAAGTGGGGTATTTCCGAACAGTATTTGAGAGTGTCTCACTATGGTATGCTACTAGATGACCATGCTGAGTGAGAACTACGTCGAAAACATAGTTAGAGGCATAAGTCTCAATCTCGAACGGTTGTTGCAGATCGGGTAAGGAGAGTACCGGAGTTGAGCACAAGTGATGCTTCAGATCATCAAATGCTTGTTGTTGTGCCTTCCCCCATGCAAACTTTTCCTTGCCACCACCCTTGGTTACTTGGTTGAGGGCCCATGCAATATGAGAGAATCTCAGAATCCCAACACGAACCTTCGGTATAAGTTGGCAAGTCCCAAGAAGCTCCGACGCTCAGTTAGTGTGGTCGGGGCTGGCTAGTCACGAATGACTTGGATCTTAGCTGGATCCACATGTACCCCATGCTCATCAACAATGCAACCCAAGTATTGGACCCTGTTCATGCCAAAGGAGCATTTTTCCAAGTTGGCATATAGCTTGTGCTGCCGTAGAGTGCCCRAAACCTACTGAATATGTCGCATGTGCTCCACCAAGTTCTGCTTAAGATGAGGATGTCATCTAGATATACCACCACAAAATAGTTGGTGAAGGGTCTCAATACATCATCCATCAATATCATGAAATTTGCTGGTGCATTTGTTAAGACAAAGGGCATGRACAACCATTCGAAGAGACCTTCTTTATATTTGAAATATTCCTTCCATACATTAGTTGGTTCGATGGGAACCTGGTGGTAGCCATAATTTAGGTCAATCTTGCTGCAGAAATTCCCCCCTTGATTTGGTCAAGAAGGTCATTAATTCGGGGAGTTGGGTACCAGTTCCTGACCGTGATTTTCTTAAATGCTCTGTAATCAATGCAGAGCCACCAAGCCCTGTCTTTCTTTTGCACCAACACAATCGAGCTTCCATAAGGGGATGATCTAGGTCAAATGTGCCCCTTTTGAAGCGGCTCTTGGATCTGGTGCTTGATCTCGTCATTTTCCATTAGTGAGCGATGATAGACTGGTCCATTAGGAAACAAGGCACTCGGGGTCAAATCAATTGGATGCTTGACTTGGAAGTGCATCGGTACCTTGGTGGGTGAGGAGAAGATGTCTCTGTACTCTTCCATGATCTCGTCCACTTGCTTCTGCTGCAAAGAGAGACTCTGTGTAGAGGTCATGGATGTGGTGGTGACCTTCTGCTTACTACGAGCATGGATCACAAAGAAGACGAACTTCTCGGTTTGTGAAATGACCTTACTACATTTCTTAGTAGAGATTAAAGAAATAGCAGTAGGTGGCGCTACCTCTGGTATCCTGTACAATTTTCTACCCAAAGTAATAATAACACTGCGGGGTCTAGAATCATATACAACATGTCGCTTCCAAAAATATGGCTGACCTAAAAGAACATCACAAACTTCAAGGGGAGAAATATCACACAATACCTCATCTTTGAAGGGCTTGATGTTGTAGGGAAGACAACACTGTTGATTGAAGCGAAGATCTCATCCTTGGCGAAGCCAACTGATGGTGTAGGGATGTGGGTGCGGCATTATCGACATGTCCATCTGCTTGATAACCTCTATTGAAATGAGGTTCTTATGACTGCCTCTATCGACAATGAAATGCAACAGAGTTCCCTTTACCCACATCTGTGAGTGAAAAAGGTGTTTCCCTTCCTTTGGTTCTTCTGGTTCGCTTGGTTGGAATTCRGTGGTAGCGATAGTAGCACTGGGTTTGACATTGATCATTTGATTCCCACTTTCTAAATTGATTAAGAGTCAAATTCTGCCTCTGACTTGGAAGCTTTCATCTCAACCACCAATAACTGCTTGGAGCAACATTCTTCGGTGTTGTGCCAAGGGATTTTATGGTATTCGCATCATTTTCACGTGTCCATCTTTGAATTCTCATTACCCTTCTTGGGTTGTAGCTTGGACTAGTTGTCCTGAGAGTGGCCATCTTTGCTCTATCCCTTGTTTTGTGGGTTGGGGCCTCCTTTTCCCAGCTTTGGTTGTGAGGCATTCATAGATCCAAACTCTTGCCTCTTCTGCTTAAATTTCTATTCGATCTTGAAAACATATTTATAAACCACACCTAATGATGCGATGTCTAGAAACTCCATTTCTGTTTGAATGTATCTATGTAGAAAAA